>CABFOW010001093.1:22834-61470 GCA_902141385.1 Timema californicum | reverse complement strand
TATGTTCTTATTTTTGGGGGGCGTGGGTTTTAAAATTGTTCCGGAACAAAAAAGCCCCAAAATTGGCCCCGGGGCCCGGGGGGGGGGGGGGGGAATTGGATGTATCTTGCCTTGAGCTCCTGGCGAAGATCGGTGCTATTGATTCGGTATACTTCAGTTCTCGTGCTGATCGTGCTTCCAGAGGCAGTGTCCATGGCAGATGTTTTATTCATGAAACAAAAATTAGAGACAATAATTATGCAGAACTCACAAAGGCACTCACTCTAGGGCAGAGTAGCGCAGATTTTGTACCATCCTCAAATAAATTAAGAAAAAGCGGGAGGTCCAAAAAACAACAAAATCTAACAGGGTCAAAAAAAGGGGGTCAATAGGAGCGAGTGCTTGGAGTTCTGTGCTTTGAATACTTTAGGCCAAACATTCGAAAACCAGATCCTGCAACTCCCACCCGTTGCGGAGTTTAATATAAGAACAGTCTATCTCGAGAGTTAGTAAAAAGGGATATATAATGCTTATTAAGTTTACCATAAAAGAACTAACATATAACCTAATCTCATATACCTAGGGTATGGTGGAACAATATTATGAATTAGAGTAGAATTCGTGTCAAGTTGTTATTTATTTGACAAACATTCAATATTGTGAGGAAATATAAAAAATATTATATAAATGATATTCACAAAATATCTGAGACGTTATCAAAATGTTCGAGTACTATTAGTAAAATTATAAGTTTATATAATAGAAAACATCAATCATTTAACTTGAGCGTCATTATTACAGACACACTATAAAGTATAAAATGGCTTCAGCTCTTTTAAAGGTTATCACAAAATTAGTCATGAGTTCAATACGTTACTAGAGAAAACTTGTCATCAAGTAGGTTATCCTTAAATAGTTAATTACCAGAGTGTATTTCCCATTAACACTCTGAATATAAACCAATAACACAAACAAAAAATATAATATCTACCCCAACTTCTATTCACTTATTTACTTCATACAATTCCAAAAAATTAAATAGTTATACGTTAATATTGGGACGTCGTAGATAAACAAAATGTTTATTTACGTTCAATAGGTTTAATGTTCCCGCGAACATGTTTTAATTACTACCAAAAAAAAAACCAAATATAAGAATATTACAACATTCGAGATTGATAATATAAAATATCGATAATGCCCAAATTAATTTATGAAAAACGAAGTTAAAGATGCCGAAAGAGAATTTAGATTTTACATTATTCTAATAAGATTGAAAGCCGGAGCTTCTACTTCTCCAAATACGATCTAGCCCAATAGGGAAGTCTGATTGCTCAGGCGCCACTATATATACCACACAACCCAGAAAAAGGAGAGACAGGAAAAAGGGGTGGGGGTCACAATCTGGAACAATAGGGAACATACATGCGTATGACAACATAGCTTCCACAAAGTTCGTTAATGTTCGCGAACATCCTAGAGTAGGCTATCTTCACAGCACAAGTTCTTTGCT
Organism: Timema californicum; assembly: GCA_902141385.1. Lineage (NCBI taxonomy): Eukaryota > Metazoa > Arthropoda > Insecta > Phasmatodea > Timematidae > Timema > Timema californicum. Next base: position 59,978 of record CABFOW010001093.1, on the reverse strand, counting down.
ACTCAAGGTCTTTGGCACACTCACGTCACAACAGTGGAGATCAGTGTTATTTTTGCCATGGTTCCGAGAAGGTGTGTCTGATAGTCACTCGCGTTATTGTTCCGTGTGGTTCCAGCCGTCATACAAACGGGGTAAGCTTAGGCTTTTCATGTTTACATATGCAGTCCAATGCTACAAATAACCGGTGGCAGTGGCGACGTCCCTCTCTTGCTCATCCTCGGCTCTTTATGGGATGACAGAATGTCCCAAGAGTTGGAGCAGCCGATCTAGGAGAGCTTCGTTCTTTGTGGATGTCGACCTTTATTGTTGATAGAAGGCCACAAGACTTGGAGCAACCGATCTAGGAGGGCTTCGTTCTTTGTGGATGTCGACCTTTATTGTTGATAGAAGGCCACAAGACTTGGAGCAACCGATCTAGGAGGGCTTCGTTCTTTGTGGATGTTGACCTTTATTGTTGATAGAAGGCCACAAGACTTGGAGCAACCGATCTAGGAGGGCTTCGTTCTTTGTGGATGTTGACCTTTATTGTTGATAGAAGGCCACAAGACTTGGAGCAACCGATCTAGGAGGGCTTCGTTCTTTGTGGATGTTGACCTTTATTGTTGATAGAATGCCACAAGACTTGGAGCAGCCGATCTAGGAGGGCTTCGTTCTTTGTGGATGTCGACCTTTATGTGGATAGAAGGCCACAAGACTTGGAGCAGCCGATCTAGGAGGGCTTCGTTCTTTGTGGATGTCGACCTTTATGTGGATAGAAGGCCACAAGACTTGGATTAACCTATCTAGGAGGGCTTCGTTCTTTGTGGATGTCAACCTTCTCTTGTTCAAGATATTAGTGTTCTTAGGGAACTTTATTATGAGTGTATACATCTTTCCCAAACTCTTGAAAGTGATACCAAATCAATAATTCAAGACAATCACTCCTTGATATACTGCAAGGCAGTAATTAGTTAGTTGAACTACTTCAAGACAACATAAGTAAACGTAAAGTTTCTTTTTCAATAGTGTATATTCACTAATCTAGATTTTTATTTATATTTTTATAAGTTATAACCTAACTAATTTCCAATATCTAACCTCTTTCTCAACTCATAATATTAACTTTCTAATGACCTGCTTCAGTGTATGAATGGTCAAAGGCGTTACCCTCTTGTTATCCTGGCCTGCTGATCACGGGGAGATCGGAGGTCGATATTCTATAGGGTCTACTGAAAATAGTTTTTCCAAATGGTTTACCACTCTCCTTCCATGCAAATGTGGACAGATTAACTCTAAGATGCCTTCCTAATACCTACCCTATTAGAGTAGTTATCATATAAACGTATAACCCGAACAGGTATCAACACGAGACATTATTTTTAACAAACAAGCTTTGGCTTTTAGCGTTTGACTGAACGTATTTGTGAGACCTTTGAATAATTAGCTCTTTTTTTGTATGTACTTAAATATAAAGTATTTATTTCTTCCCCGCGTCTGTCCAAGCTACCTGTACTTAATAACACAATCAGAGTTGGGATGTGTAAGGGAAAAATTACCTTAACACACCCATCTGAGATACAAAATCAGACCTCCCGCCACCGGAAAACCATACTATAAAATCTCGATGTTTTGTCGTTGTGCCCACTGATACAAGTTAGAACTATTTTTAAAATATATGAAAAATTCTATGTACACACATACAGTAATTATTAATTTGATCACTACCTTTGGAATCGTGGTCATTAGCGGCCTAATTCAAAGGTTTTAGGATAATGACAGTAGCTTAGAGGAAGTGCACCTGCATTGGCGTGGATGGAGGATGAATAAGTGAACCAGTGATAAATATCAAGAGTAAATACACCCTCCAGTGCACGTCGACCTTCGTGATAAGTTTTTATCGTCGGCCGAAGTCCAAAATAGAAAATTGAGAGATTATTCAAACACCCCAAAGTATATAAATCCATATAGCCCATAGAAAGTTAGTTCTAAAATTAATCATCATTGTAAAAAAAACATAACCTTAGATGCTATAATAGCTTTTGGGAATTATAAACATTTTTCTGCCAAAACTATTACTATTTTACTCTAGGTATAGGTATTTGTAATATCTATCAAAAGTGCCAGTTGCAGATCACACTACTTGACTTGTCTATCTGTCAGATAATGAATGCTCTTGCTTTGAGAAGTGGGCTGTAAGCGCACACTCCTGGCAATACTTGGCTCTCACTAATCTGTTGGGGGAGTGAGACAACCGGGAACACGTAGCTTGGCTACGTTGCCATCATTTCATTTGATATCAATAAACATTGTAAACAAGAAATACTAACATGGGTGATGCAAACTTACCCAATAAAGAATACGTCTTCTTAAAACTACTCGACATTTTAATAAACGTACTGAGAGCGCTGCTCATTTATAAAAGGAACTGCCCCGAGTGCAGAAATTAATAACTGTCGAGCCACAGATTACAGAAAAAAATGAACTGTCACAATTTTTTTTCAAAACCTTCAGCTTTTTTAAAAGAGAAATTTACATAAGCCACATTACAAGGCTACGGGCATAATTTCATTTATTTACAGCCTCTCTTTTTAAATTATATAAGAAATTACTAATAGAGTTACTATGTTTGTCTTTGTGATAGTCCTAATCGATGGAACTTTGAACACATTTAGGCCCATACAAAAACACCTCAGGGTAATTTTTTTAATATCCATCACACCTGCGTATAACCTGAAAGATGATGTGCTAAATAAAACTGGAACCGAGGGGTTTTAAATTTTTAATAAAAAAAGAATAGATTTGGGTATGAAAAAAAGAGTAACACAGTTATTAAACCCATGTATTAGAAGAATCAAATAGCCAAAGCTATTATTTATGTTTTAATACGGATTTAGCCGCGTATAGATATCATATTCTGAAAGTTGGAAAATGACACCTGGACACGGAAATTGAACCCGGGACCTTTGGCTTAGTACGCCAATGCTCTAACAAATGAACTTTGCAGGAATCGTCCCGTGCCCAGTTGTCATTTTTCAATTTTCAGACCATGTATTAGAGTTAGAATACTGTTAATGGGATTGACCAGGCTATAAGATAACGAAATTAAATAATTGGCTTTAAATATTTAGAAACGTAATAAAACTACACCTAAAGATGCACGCAAGTTAGAAAATCATCCACACTCACACATTAAATTATGATTAATATCCTAATGAAGTCAACATTAGTTAAATACGTCCAAAAAATCTATATTATCTGTTTTAACAAAACTCGATGTACACACATAATTAATTTTGGTGGTTTATTATAAAAAATATAGAATTTAAAGCCATATAAATAGAACGAGTGAGTAGTAATTTCGAATGCGATTGTATTTTTGTATTATTTGTAACTATTTGCTGGTTCTACCAGAATAATTATGTTAAAAAACACTTTCTCATAGTGTCCAGTACGCGCAAAATTGTTCATAGTTATCGTGATGAATTAAACGCCATAATTTTTAATATGATCGTAAGGGTGCAGCAAGAGAAATAGGGGGGGGGGAGTGAGTTAATGATGTTTATTAATTGAGATATAGTCCTAATTGTTGATTGATGTCTGCTGTTGACTCAAATAGTTCAAAAGTTAAATTGAAGTAATCCACGGACACCAAATTCCTTTCTGTCCCATTTTAATTAACGTGTATTTAAATTATTTAAATAAATAAAATAGTAGAGTTCTATCCCTGGATTGAGAGCAAACGCCTATTGATTTCATAATTTTAAAATTTAACAATATTATATTAGTAAAACGGTATATCCTTCTAGTATTAATTGATCTCACCAAATTCATAGTACTCGTATTATTACAATTATTAATAACACAATATACTTTCTATTTTATACCATCGCTCCTTGTGTGAAATCTCTCTCTAAAATAAACTAAAAATACTCATTGCTTCCTTATTAAATATAATGTAATATTATCTCCTCTTAATAAAAAAATGTATGACACAGCGCAACGACTTTCTCTCTCTTTAGTCTTAAAATAGAGACATTTATCAAACACTAGTAAAATGTATGTGTTTGCTCATAGCTCAGGAAATATTGCTTGTGTAAAAGTATATTACAAATTAATATATGTTTAATTTAAACTGTACTACAACTTTACAGTGATAATTTATTTTGTCTTTCAAATAGTTGCGGATATATACAGGGTGACCTGGTGGTCTAGGGGTAAGGTGTCGGACTTCTGTGCTTGGGTCCGGGGTTCAATCCTTGGTCCTGGCACAGATTTATCTGATTACCAAACCTTTCCTTCACCTCTGACAAGACATCTTGTGAATGTGGGGAATGCCAGGTCTCCACCGTGGTTCGGATTCCACGTTAAACTGTAGGTCCTCCATTTCATCTCACAATCACCCTACCATTACACATTAGCGTAAGTGCGTATAACCCGAACGTATAGTAAGACGCGATGCTAATAATAATAATAATAATAATTATTGTTGCGGATATATAATAAAAATTGGAGATTTTTCTTATTTAAAGAGTTCTAGATACCCGCTACAGTGACTGCATGGTCCAAGACGCTACTCTCTCAGTTTATCATGATAAACGATTCTCAGATTTTCATTTTTAGCTCAATCTTAAAGGCCATTTTTGAAATATTACAAATTTACTAAATCAATAAACATTATCTATTAACATATAAAATGGTCTCTAAATACTAATCTAAACCATTTAAAGTACAAATATTACATTTTAAACCAAGCAAACAAATTTATTGTGTGGATTTTTTTTGTTCAGTGTTAAAATCACCTTTTATAAAAAAAATCGTATTCCTTCTTGTTTTATTTTGTATATTGTCTCTCCAAAAAAATGTTCCGAGAGATATTATATTTCTCTGTCTTTCTGTATATCTTCCAATTTCTTTGAAAATCGACGCCTGAAACACTTTTATTTTATTTTACGCTATCCTTTATATTTTATTACGAACTTCATTGTTTATTGCTGCTTTCGGGAAATTTCTATTATTTTTATCCTCTTTTCCCCCTTTTTTATGTTTTATTCGTGTTGCTTTATGCCTTTTCTGTAATTTCTTTTTTAGCTGTTATTGAAGGGCGCTGTGTGTGTAGTACAGGGATGGACATAAAATAGTACGAGCTACCCACTACATAGGCTATTAGGAGCTCATAGGAGTACTGTTGTGTGCACCGCGGGTATTCGAATATGTTCACACGTAGGGTAATAATGAGGAAGGTGACTGCATTTACGAAGAGGAAAAGGGAAAAACAATTGAATAAAAATACCTCATTTCACCCCGCATTGATTCGAGTTAGGATAGCCCCGTCTCTAGAAGATCAGATTAGTCATGTCTGACGCCCTTGTCCGCGTGCCCATTTTACAGGTTTAATTTCACTAATAATTAATGTCATGTATGTACGAGTATGTGTGTACCGCGTCGTACTACCAGTTGGAACGATCCCTATATTTATTTAATCATGAGATAGTAGTGAGGAAATGCACCTTCATTTTCATGGAGGGAAAGTGAGTGGTCAGCCATTTAAGAAAAACTACCCTAATTACACTGAGAGAGTTACTTTAAAAGTTTTTACCTTAACATTTTAGAAAACATTCTAAGAATACATATTAAGCATCTATATTATTAATAATGAAGGAAATTATTTCATGCAGTTAGCTAACACATTTTCCTTCTTTAATATTTAGACATTACTAAAATATTTACCATTTTATTTGAGCTATTGATTACATTTAATAATATTAAACGAAGTTTGATTTGAAATACTTATTAAAAAACTAAAATAAGAGGTGCCATGCTGGATCATCTCAAACTTCATCTAGTTCTAAAGTGGCACACTGGTGGGAAAGTCTCGCCATCCCTGCCTTAGACCATGCTGCCACCGATGGGGGTGAAGTAGTTTTAAGAATAAGCTACGAACATCAGTATAAAATAATATTGTCTATAAAATGAGTTTGAAATAGATCATCTCAGGCTTTAAACTAATAAGATACACACGATTATCCTAGAAAACTTGATTATCAATATTTACCTTAAATTGAACATATTTATTTTGTATGTTATTTCATATAACTTTTTGATTTGTACATCACAAGTTATTTAAATGAATATGTAAAGGGTCAAACTGTTGTTGAAACGTCCCACTTAAGAATAAAAAGATAATTCCTTTCTCCACGTAGCTTGTTCGCAGTGGAGTACCAACCTGACACACCGAAAATAACTTGACTCCAACTGTACGTTCCATCAAGTCAACTGAGTTTCCCATTACGCCTTACACGCTCATAGCTTGTGTTTTATTTCACTGTTAGACATCAAACATAAAATGTATTATTGTATATTTATGTGAAACAGCCGAACCTGGCATTTGTACTGAATCCTGTTTCATCTATGCCGGTTTATTTTTTCTACTATTCGCATTATCTTTGGTTGATGTGCAATTATACTTTAGAGTTTAGATGTTATGGGAATAACACGTTATGTTAATAAAGTCAGTTCTGAAAGCAAGCGAAGAATTCATTTGATTACTCTCTATGAGTATTTTTCGACAGTATTGTTTGTTTCCAATTTTGGTAGGTGTATGTTGAACAGGATTACCACTTATTTGGAAAGCCAGGAGACCCGGAAAAACACAGGGTATTTAACAAATAAAAAACAAGTAACAAAATATTGGGGAATTTGGGACATTTAAGAGTGACCTTTACTTATTAGAAGTAAATTTGAACTTAAGAGCGTAACATGGTGATTCAAATACACGTCTTACTGTGGATTCACAGGTTCATAGAAAAACCCCACAAAAGCAGAGCAGAAATGTAATCACATAACGATCTCTAAATCAATCACAAGATGTCAGCCTCCTAGGCGTTATTTGTTCAAAATGACCTGAAATAAGTTCAGGGCAACATAAGCTTGGGAGACCCACCCAACCATTCCCTGTGCGTGCGCCTACAAAGCAAGATACAAGCAGACAGCTGACTCTTCGGTTGTTAAATGATTTTAAATAACTCTCTGATTGGGTGAATTCGTGTGTGTTGTCCTTAATCTGTTTTGATGTCATCATTACACAACAAAATAGATTTCAAACAATCCATTTTAATACTAATATAAATTATCTGTCTATGCACTGGAAAATAAAACATGTCGTTGGTCATCTGTTTCCATTTTGTGGCAAAGAATTATAGATCAACATTTGTTTCTGATAGCTTGTGAATTGTAATATTGTTTTGTATCAGTCCCAGTAGCGAATCCAGATTTTCGTGAGGGGGTGGCGCAGCCAGGATTTTGGTAAAGGCATAGGGTGGGGTGCTGTCATGGAACTGGGTCGGGGGGAGGTTCCCCCTAAGGAAACTCTGACGGGGAAATTCTTTAACATTTTAGATTAATTTAGATGTTACAGTAATTAAAAATTTTGAAATAAAAAAACATACATATTCATCGTTAACTTATGTTTTTTGTTAGTTAAATTATATGTTAAAAATGTAAATCAGTTATGGGCAGTGATTGCCACGTGAATCAACTGGCTAGTGAGATATTGCATGACAGTACACCTAGTAGTGACTATAATACAGATTTAATTGTAACGCGGTGGTGCCGAGGTAGCTCTAGCGGCCTATCTGTATTTTTACTTTTCGCTATCTTACAAGTAGAGAAAGTATTGTGATCGTCAAAGAAATCTAACTATTTTTTTTATGAATCTTGACGTTTCATGACCCCCCGAATAAAAATTTTTTTTTTTTAAATTTCCGTCTGTCTGTCTGTCTGGGCCTCCAACTAGAGCCTAAACTATTTTACCGATCAGGCTAAAACTTGGTATCTAGGGTTTTCATAGGGTTGCCCCAAGGGGTTTTTGGAATTGAATATCTATCCCTAAAATTAAGGGTAGCTTATTAAAGGGTAAAAAGAGTAAATGTTGATTTTCTCAAAATTGGCTATAACGATTTTGATTAAATTTCATTTCTAAACATTTTTAAATATTCCAAACAAAATAGCAACTCTCAATATTTCGACAAAATAACTTAAAGGGCTCCGTTATGATGCGTAATTTAAAAAAAAATCATATTTCCGAAACCATTTGAGATATGAAATTACTTATCATTACAATTATGTAGATCTATGTATAATACAAATATTTTAGTCGCAACAAATTTTTATAAAACCAATAACGTTCAAGCTATACGCAAATATTTATATTTTTTAACTTTTCGAACACACAACAGAAGTATTGCGACCTTAAAAAAAATCTTTCCTGAAATGTTGATCGATGCATGACCTCCTGGACCCTAAAAAGTGGTCTTTGCAATGCCGTTTGTTTGTGTGTGTGTTTGAACTTAAAATTAAGAGTAGCTTAATAAAGGGCAAAAATAGAAAAAAAAATATATTTTCTCAAAATCGGCTCAAACGATTTTTATTAAAATTCATATCTGGGCGTTGATTAAGATTATGAAAAACTGGCTGCTTTCATTTCCCCATGAAAATGACTTTTCGGGTCTTTACAGAAGCTGAAATTTCCGTATCTCCGCAACTATTTGAGATACTAAATAACTTATCATTGCAAAATTGTAGTACAATTAAAAATAAAAAAACTTTAATATGAAATATATTTTTTATAAAACCAACAGTTTCTTAGATATTGACAAATATATAAATACAATTTATTTATAAAGATATACTACTTGAGTTTTAACGCAATATTTCTCTAATGCAATAGAGTAATTAAATATAAGTAAGTGTCTCAAAATTTATTTATTTTTCCTTAAACCTTTTAGAAGAAATGTTTCTACAACAATGATCTATCTTCATTTTGGACTCAATAGTCAATATTTACATTTTTAATTGGTCAAAATTTATAGATGAAGCATTTAATAGCAATGCGGTGACATGAAGATGTGCAACACCTAATAAAATGTCGAAAATGTTAACTGGAAGTCATCATTTTAATAAAAAGTATTGACCCTTGTGGACCCAATATTGATCTTTTTTTTTATCGGTCCAAACATACAAATGAGGACATTAGTTCCTTAAAAATATAATTATAAAATTTAAAACCGACACTAAAAAAAAGTTTTACATAGGTATAGTTCAATATATGTTTGTGTTTACTAGTATATATTATTTCGTTTCACATGTATTACGAGTTTTGAGCATATATCTCCATTTTTAAACAATAGAGCGAGAAAGTCCGTGCAGAGCTCCGTACCATTTATTTGCTTCCACGCAGTACGTTTTGCATGAGTGAGCCCCTGGTTCGGTTCTAAATGCCCGTTGACACGATGTTAGTTGACTAATGCAAGTTTACTAGTATTATCTTACTAACATGTCAGTTGTGTTGACACGCACTTTTCACTTGTATTAGTAGCGCTTATAAAAACATGGCTAAAAATGAGGAGTGGTGGAGCAATTTTTTTTTTATCACTGTGTCTCATTTCTCGTTCGGGTAATTTATACGAATATACTAATTACGCTTATGTGTTAGGAGCTAGTAAGGGGTAATTTAGAATAAGTATGAGCGGCCACATAAATTACAATTTTTCAGTAAATGCAACTTATCATAATTAGCTGACCTATTTAAAAAAATGTTTTATATAGACAACATAAAAAAGTTAGTGATTAGTGTGTCTCCTATTTCTTAGTTCCTTAATACATTAAAATATATTTTAGTTGATCCCAAATATTTATTAAATTATTTTACTTGATTTGTTAACTTATTTAGCATACATGTTAAATAAAATTAAACTCAAATAAGGTCAATAAATCCCAATACAACCAAACTCGGTAGGGCATTTATTTAAATAGGTCCAACCCAGGTTTTTTCAACCCTGTTTTAAATGTTGGTATACTAATAGCAAAATATCTTGTTAAATTCTATCTAGGCCTAAAATATATATTTTTAAATAATAATAGGCCTAAATTAATTTGTAGATTGGTTTAGATATAAACTATCTGGTTTGCTATGAGACATATTATGTGGAGTATCTACTCAAGTTGCCAAAGCATTACTATAGTGGACTTACCACTTCTATGGTTTAACATGACTGCTATCAGAAGCCAGCAGATAGTATCAGTAATCTCAACATTGTCTAAAAGTAACTTTTGTCACCATATTTGGAAATAATTATTATTTTCTAATTACTACTATTATTATCACTAAAAATATTATCAATCACTTTTAATAATACTACCCCAAAGGTTACAGTATAATTTTACTTTCCATAATCAAATTTAAGAAAAAAAAGTCTAGAAATTTCATTTTAGTTTTTCTTTTAACTCTTGTGGCAATTACAGGTTAAATAGAACGTGAAATTTTACATTTATTGGCATTATATTCAGTTATTAATATTTTTATAGCTGCCCTCGCATATCTTTAACATAATTAAATGGTTTGTAATAATAAAGAGGAAAAAACATTCAAAATGTTTGTGAAATAATATAAAGTTTAAATATGGTAAACAAGAGTATTAACATCATTGCCGTGTAACCGACAACGGTCCTCTTTTTTCTACGTCATCCACCGGCAGCTTCTACCCAGTGGCCATATTTGTTTTCAGCATATAAGGTCACTTTTAACGTTCTCTTGCTTTTAATAATTAATTTGAATTAAACAGCAAAAGAAAACTTCAATACTAAGCAAACAACCAAACGGTTATTCTCATAACCAAAATCTAACCATTTTAAAATACATTATAACAGTGAATTATCGTATAAAATATAGTTAATAAAACCACGTGCGCGAGTCAACAAGTTGAAGAACAAAATATTTTATAGTTGAGTACTATTGATTTGTATTTAAGCGTGTCTGTGCTACCCGATAACAATTTTATTACAAATGTGAATAATACAGTGTCTTTTTTTAATATTATTTTGGTGTGTGAGCGTGTTATCCTGGGAAAATAAACAGGTTTTTAGTGATCTTTGAATAATTATTTATCTAATATAACCTTAAAGCGTGTGATAAAATAAAATAGCGAGTGTTTCTCAGTGATCAATTATATTATTCGAAAATGTAAGTGTATCAAGACTATAAAATACATCTTTTAACCCCAAGATTGTGTTGTGTTGACCTCTAGGCTAAACCTAGAGTTTTAGAATTTTTATAGTAGGCCTATTCCAAACAAATCTCTGAAGTGTGATAAAAATTACTTACGAGTCTTTTCACCAGTGTTGATTAAATAAATACCAGGCTAAGACTTCAAGTTATAAGTTATTGTATTTTTATTAGGGACTTTGTTACAGCTGTTTAAGAGGAGTGAATCTAAAATAGATTTTTGTTAATTCTATATTGTGTCCCGCACAGCGACGTTGGTAAGTGTGTTTGATTATTAATTGTCTTTTACAAACTCATGAATATAACAGTAATTTATCATAGATTTTCATACAACTTAAGTCTCAAGTTTTCTTCATGGATCTTTAGTTTCATTTTAGTGTGTCCATGATTATGGTATTTTTATACCGAAACATGACGGAAGAATATAAATCAGCATCATTCTAATGGCTGATCATCACAAGGAGTAATGGGACTGAACCAAGATAAGGCTTAGATTTTATAAATAACCTTAATAACCTTAAAATAGAAGTTATATATTTCATAAACGTTTTAACAAGAACATCTTCATTACTTTATTAAACCTCATTGGGAGGTGCTACCCCACTAAATCAATTTTATCACCTAATTTACAAAAGTGTTGGTCTTTAAACTTTGTTTTTGTCCTTAATTTGTTGTATCCAAGTTTTGTAAATACATTTTAATGTTATATGTGTATTTTAGTCTTGTCGTCAACCCATGTTTTAATTCAGTTGATGATGTTATATCCCTTTATTGAAATTTGTTATATATGCCATTTTGTAGCTCATTAAAAGCAAAATAAAAGCAATCTTTTGAATATTAAAAGTCACTTAATTCGTATACCAATTTTAAAACTATCTAATTCATTCAATTGGAAAGATATATATTTTGTTATAGCTATTCTTGAGTTTTCTATCTAAGTTCCAAGTTTATTACCACTCCTTACTTTAAACTACTTTAGAATGTTTTCTGATACGTAGTCTATTATTATTATTATTATTATTATTATCACCGCTTCTTACAACCCCTTCGGGCTATACGCACTTACGCATATTGTGTAATGGTAGGGTGATTGTGAGATGAAATGGAGGACCTACAGTTTAACGTGGGATCCGAACCACGGTGGAGGCCTCGTATTCCACAAATTCACAAGTTGTGATTAATACACGTCTTGTCAGAGGTGAAGGATAAATCAGATAATCAGATAAATTAGTGCCGGGATCGAAGAATGCACCCCGGACGCCACCACAGAAGTCTGACACTTTAACCCTAGACTGTCCAGGTCACCAATATGTTGTAATACTGTTAAAAAGGTTTATGACTGTTTTTTTCTTCTATGTGTAGTAATAGACATTCAGATTTTTCACTTTTATAATGTTGTTAATAATACTAATATTAACAAAAAAAATAGATTTTTTACTAAAAATTATTTATTCATTACAATAAAAACTAATTTGGTATTAAATGTTAATTTTTATTTTAAATTTATATTCTCGAAAAAAATTAATAATTAATACTAGGCCGTCAACATATCAAGAACAACAATACATAGAAAATAAATAAAACAGTCATATAGGTTTGTTGCATGGACCTAAAATTTGATTGTCAGAAGTGACAGCTGCTAAACACATGGTTTTGCAGATCATATGGTTTGGCGTAGGGATACATAATTTGGTCTAGTAACTTTTCAGAGCTGTCAACTGTCAGCTGTCAGTCAGCACCAAAGAAGTCGTGTGAGAGGTATACAAAGTGTTAGAAATGTATGTACGGGCTGAACATTATTGATTAAAACTTATAAACATCGTTAAAGTGTCAAATACGTAGATTGGAAAACTTTCCGGTGATTTAGTGTGAACATCACCGGACATTCATACCTCACTTGCCGTTAACACGAATATTATGTTGCCGGAACTAATCACGGTACTACAATGTTTTATTATTTTTGATTGTATATTAAAAAAAATTACACATGCCATGTTAATTGATAGGAAATATAAATTTGATTAATTATTTACCGATATTAAATAACATCTCTCAAAAGGCACACTTGAAATATTTACGTAACATTTTATTTTGGACACTTCTTGAGAATATACACGCCTGATATCACTTTACAAATATTCTCTATAAATTCTATATAAATCCGGTGCTTAAAATTCCACAAAAACTCATCCTTTTCATAACATTCCACAAATAAGTGTCGTCCCCCAACACACAATTTTTAGTTGCCACCATTTTGATCTGTCTACTTGCATTAGTAAATTTTGAAGGTGCCCAACTTTTTCACTTGCAAATGGACTTGTTTGTTAGTAGCTTGCGTGTCTGTTTACACGGTGCAAGCTGTGCGCGCGCAGCCAAATTAGTGCACTTGCATTAGTCAACTAACACCGTGTCAACGGCCTTAAGTGTCAAGTGAGACGTGCCAACGCCATAGCTCAGTCGCTATGCATTTTTCTAGTTCCAGGATCGATTTCTGGTGCGGCCAAAAAATGTATCTTTGTTGAAATTAAGGCTTCCCTTTTCACAGTGAGATATTAGTGTTCAGGGGACTTAGTGTTTTGTGTGTGTTCTATATTTTAGTTTGTTTGCAACTCTTTTGCTAATATTATAATTTTCTTTAATTAGTTTACGTAAAATACCTTTAGTAAAAATAGTACAGGTGATTTACAAAAACTTCTTATATTCCCTGCCATGTCAAATAAGGGAGTCTACTCTCATTTGAAAATAGAATATGATAAACTCAGTAAAAAACAAACTTTTAAAAATATTAAGGCCTGTATACTTCTTCAACAATCTGGTAACCATTCTTTTATGTTTCACTTCAAAGTGAATTTCGTAATTTATAACTTTTTTTGTTTGTCAGGTTGGCTTCCAACTCCGACGCCCAAACAATATTTAGCCACGCCCACTATTATCCTTTTATTGTTGTGTGTGCTTTTCAGAACGAGCTTTTGTGCGTTAGTTATCATGGCAGCTTGTCTTCATAGCGAGACTGTGGGGATTCCTGAAACTAGACAGACTACGCGCGGAACTTGTACTCGGAGAGTTAGGGTTTGTTTCCCATTGCCTTCACTTTTATTATATCCCTCTTTAAGGTGCGGCAGAAGGGAGCGCGAGTAATTCTACACTTTTTATAGCATTACATTTCTTTGGCCAAAATATATAAAAATATTTCTCCAGTAGCAACATAGAGTTTAGTTTTCTGCCCATGCTAGTATCAACAGATTTTGAATATATTTCAAGGGTGTCCTGGAATTTTGTCAAATGTTTTCTATTTATTTAAAAAGTTTTAACAAAATTCCAGGACACCCTTGACAGATATTCAAAATCTGTTGATACTAGCATGGGCAGAAAACTAAATTCTATGTTGCTACTGGAAAAATGTTTGATTTAATTTCTTTCAACAAATTCATATTCTATCAAATCTGTAAACATACTTGCGTTCCCTTCTGCCGCACCTTAAGATTTCCGCATCTCTGCCTGGACGTATTCCTTTTCTTTTTTAAATATTTTATTAAGCTGTTTTCAATGTATCTTTTGCTAACAATAGCTTAAATATTAATTGTCCTTTTAAATATATTTTATTTGTATCAGTAAACGGCCTATAAGTTTATAACTAACTTATATCTAGAGTACATTCAGCCACCGGTTGTTAATTCATCACTGTGAAAGGTGAAAAGGGTAAACCCACATTTCACCAACCATACATTTTTCGGCCATGCTGGGAATTGAACCAGGGACCCTTAGCTCGGTAGACAGACACACTACCGACTGAGCTAAGGGGTTGGACTTAAAGCCCTCTAAAATGTAAGATCTATGTTGTGCTTTAAATAACACCTGCAGCTGTTATCTAAAACCAAAATAGATTTCTCTAACACAATTTATTTTTAATACGCTGGAATAGATCCTTCTTGATTTTGTGCGTTTTTCTTAATATCCTATACTCTCACCAGTCGACCGTACTCAGTCTCGTTACTTAAATCTCGATTGCATCTTTGCGAAATTTCGGTGTTCCGTATCACCTTAAAACACGCACTGCCCTATCAATTCTTCGACGAGATTGGAGTAAACTCTACATTCTAAAAGTAAGAGAGAGAAATAAGGAAACAAACAAATAAAACGAAAAGACAAACGAAATGTTTCCCTTCTGAAAAAAAAAAACCTTTGAAAAACAAAGGAAAGCTCGAGAATGGAATAAAGTGGCTCAGTGCCAGATGGATTTTCTATCGTTTCGCCCTTCGTTTGCCCGAACGTGATCCTCTTTTCTATTTTATATATATCTGCCTGCCTGTCCGTGTGTGTGTGTGTGCCTGGTCGTCTTTTGTTTGAAAGGTTCTATTCCCCCCTCTCCCCCTCCTTCCCTGCGACTCAAGGCCTGTCTTTACTCTTCATTTGTCACTATAGTCCATCTTTATCCCACGCAAATGTTGCAGAATCAATTCTATTTATACTGTTCCACATTTCAAGCTTTGACTGTCGATCGCTTTTGTTTGGCTCATTTGTGTCTTAACGACAAGTGGTTGATTATGCATTTTAAAATTTTAACTAGCTTTTATTAATTAATAGGTCCATATTAATCAATTACCCGTATCGGTAGGCACGTGGATTAAATTTCAAGATCACATTGTCTGGTTTACCAGTGACAGAAAGGTCGTAGCCGAATGTAAGAGGGATTATTTTCCCACTCTCCTTCCACGTGAGTTCGGGTACATTTTCTCTACCGTTCTCATCCCTACTCCAGTAATGTAAATATACGGCTATCCTGGTGTGCGTCAACAGCGCCCCTGTTCCAATCTTGGTATCGACAAGTCTCGTCTTTGTTTGCGCGCTCTGTAAACAGGATCGTGATGTATCGTCCGCCATTAGGTGGAATGTATTCCGCTAGACTGCCAGTGAGAGCGACTCCTACTCCGGGTGGCGAGGAAATGATCTCCGACTATCGTCCCGTGACATCTTGAAGGATGGGCCGGAGGAAATCTTTTCTCTTTACCTGTCTCCGTCCGTAAATTTATGTAATAATTCTGTGTTTTCACGGAAGATTTGAAATGGAAAATAAATTATTTCTGTTTTTCCGCGCCATTCTTTCTTCTTCTCTCTAACACAAAACTGTACAAAGTATTTTGTTTTGTTTGTGCTTACGGTCCTTTTTCTCTTTACTCCCACAATTTCCCCCCCCCACTATCGGTCACGTGGGGTGAACTAAAATGTCTTGTTTCGATGCCAGAGTCTAATTGTTAGATTATTATTCGGGTTATACCCTTTTTATCAAATAAATACTCGCACCGGTTTCTGAGAAGTATTAAGTGTAAGGCTCACAATGTAGTTGATTGCCATCGACAACAAGTCTTAGACTTGTAACTCTATCCGAAAGAAGTGAATGTTTGTTTCCGCTGTAGTTTAACATCCTCTCTCCACGCCAATGTGTTTTTTAGTTCCTCAAAGCTTCTCGCATTTGAACTTCTAACTTGCGCTTAGGACAGTATTTACAGGATAATCTCGCACTCCAACCAATTCTTTCAGTATACGATTTACAAGTAACCCGCTTCGGTGACCGCATGGTCTAAGACGTCACTCTCGTATCAGACTAAACTGCCTTAGACGTGGAGATCGTGGTTAAAATCCCGGTCCGCTATACTAAGTATATTATTTTTCATAAATGCTTCCCTGCTCTTCCTCCACGCAAATGAGAGTATATTTCCTCTAAATTCAACCTTCCTCATCCTTGGCACATTAGTGTAATTAATGCATATGCGTACAACCCGAACGGGTAGTAAGACATGGTTCTGAAAATATATATCAAGTAATTTAGGGTAAATAATGGATTGGTTGACTTCCAAATCTGGACTATAAATACGTCCCTAGTCACTGATAACCTGTGTCGAACTTGCAAGTGAAAATACAGATATACGTTGGAATCATTAACATGGTAGTCCTCTTTTAGTAGCCTACATTCTTGTGCTGATATTGGCGGCTGTTCATCGGAAGGAACAGGATGAGTATCGTTAATATTAGAGAAGTACATGTTGGATGAAATGTGAGGCGAAATAAATTCCTTATCTTGCCCTATTTAAAATGTAACCGTGGTCACCAGGTCCAGATCACACACCCGCCCGCCATTGGTCATGGTACACCGGATTATATACTGAACATAACCAGTCCATATTACGTGCTTCTCGTATTACTACCCGTCCGAGCTATCTGCATACTTTCATATTTTTTTTAGTACCGCGTCATACTAACCGTTCGAATTATATACTTATTTATTATTTCTTCATAGTTTTAGGTAGGAAATAGGAAGTTATATAAACATGAAGTGTACCCGCATTTGCGTGGAGGGAGAGTGGAAAACTATTTTGAAAAAACCCACCCCAATACATCCGACCGAGATTCAAACCTTGATCTCCCCGTCATCGAGAGTCTAGTTTATTGCAAGAGTAGCGCATTAGACCACGGTGCCACCGAAGTGGGTCTTTCACTACTAATATAAGGATGAGAAATATAGGATCTATATGGAAATGTACTCGCATTAGCATGGAGAAAGACATAGAAATATTTTAGGAATAAGCTTCTCTATAATTATATTGTTTCTAGCCTCGTTCACAAGGGTGAGCCTCAATACAACTCTCCTAATTAGATTACTCTATGACATCAGTTTTAGTCTCGGTTGTTGTGTGCTCTAAGAAGTTACTCTCGTAATAGACTAGATACTGTTGATGGCGGGGATATGGGGTTTGAATCCCGGTCAGGTGTACTTTGGGTAGTTTTATTTAATGATTCTACACTCTACCTCAACACAAAATGTCCGCACACTTCTTCCTGTTCTAGCTTCTTCATCCATTAAACATTAACGTAATTAATAATTATATCTGCGTGTATCTCAAACAAGTTGTGAGATTCGGCGGGAAAATATATAAATAATAAGAAACATTAAATTGGTCTCATTTATAAAGAATATTTAAATTAATTTACACTAAAAAAAACTACAATGGCTGGATATTTTTGGCTACTGTTAGGCTTGTCACTTCTTTATGTCGTGAAAGACGCGAGGCTATTTTAATCCTGACGTAACGTGGACCGTTTAATGTAATCTGCGAGAAGACAGGCGGGCTTTTAATTAGGGTGCCTGGCAATCTCAGCTGCTTGGAGCTTGCTCTCTTCCAAGTGCTGCTAATTACACGCAGGGCGAGACGCTACCGGGATCTGTTCAGCCCGTTAACACACCTGGGCCATAAGCCCTTTGGACCTCCCGATGGGTAATCGTCCTTGATACTTTTATGATGTATGTTATTTCCTCGTGTGTACACATGCCAGAAAATATACATTTGTTTGATAACGTAAATGAGTGTAAAAAATAGTTTATTTTAATTACTACGACTCGCACTTCAGTTGAAGTAAAATTCGTTACTGGCCTGTCGAGGCATTGAATACTTAATGAAAGTGTAACTAAGATTTTTTCGATATTGGAGGGAAGTTTTGCCTCTTAAAGTGTTTTTAACGGTAGGGTTAGCTCAGTGCAAGTGAGATCGACTGGCGTGCTCATCTCTGACCCGGGAATTTGGGATTTGGTTACTGAATCCTGGCCGGACGCACTGGGTCTCTACTTTGTAATTGTTAAATCTTCTCCCAAGTCAAATACTAGCTTATTTCCTTAAAATCCATCGTCTTCATATTTGGTCCTGAAGGATGTTCGAGCAAGCTCACAACTATTTTTAATATTCTATGTTTACTAAGGAAACCACTGGGACCTATTAAAAACTTTCTTTTCCAAAATAAACATTGTGAAGCTATACTTACCACAACGAAAAATTTAAGAGAGGTCCTTGAAGCAATGTTTATTTTAGAACCAAACTTTGTTCACTAAGAGAGTACAAAGATAGTCCCCCTCCAGCCCCCCAAAAAATACTATTAAAATAATTGAAAACTATCGTGAACAGCCTTGAATCAGGATAAGTCGTTAATAACCTGAACTGTAGTTAGTAAGACGATGAGTATATAATATAAAGTTCTGGGCTACACCGTCGCGGCGCTGTGTCCCCAAGTTGTTGGACTCAAGTTCTCCGCCATTGTTCCTAGACGCCTCTTGTTCAGCTCTCCAGACCGGAGCCACAATGGAGCACGTCCCTGATAACTGCTCTGTTGAGCAGCAGAGTTGCGTCACACTCCACCACTTTCTGAGAAAACTAGGGACATTGTCTCCAGAACTATAGTCGGATCGATATGAGAGGCGATTTGACTGCTGACTTCAAAAAATAACAAAACCTAACTCGTTTATCCTGAATGTTAGCGAGTCTACCTTGCAAAGTATCACTATAATGTAGCTTATAAGATAGCGTGGCTATTTAATCCATCACCGACAGCATTAATTGTTAATTATGGTTATAAATAGGCCTAAATGTTACTAAGGATTCTTTAGCTCCGCGTCTTACTACCTGTTCAAGTTATACACATATGTGCTAGTTATACTAATGAGTTAGCGATGATAAAGGTTGAATTTAATGGAAGAGTACCCGCATTTGCGTGGAGGTAGAGTGAAACTCAATTTAGATAAGGCCACACTCAGTGCACCTGACTGGTATTTGAGCCCTTATCTCACTGTTATTGGTAGTCTAGTCTATTGCGAGAGTGACGCCTTAGACCATGCGGCCACTAAAGTAGCCTGTTTTCCGCAAAATGTTAGTATTTTCTTAAAGGATTTTCCTAGCAAAATCATCCTGTACTCCATAGGCCAAGGTATGTGTACTGCAACGGTAATTTATCACAAATGCTGTCCCTTCTTTTAGATATATTAATATTAATAACTTATAGTAATCATTCATCAGTGCTGTTCACTCTAATTTCATTTGTACCTGCCCTGAAATATTCTCAAGACGAGCCGAGTATAATTGGCGGAGCCGCCGTTTAAAAGACAATCAATTCTTCAATCGGGTTGTGCCATACGGTCCATACCGTGGCTTTAATTGTACCCACAAGCGCTGGCCAGTAATAGTCTAATAGTATTATAATTTGTATTCACTTTCTTATACCTCTTAACAAAGGTCTATAGGTGAGAATTTAATTTTTTTACCCTCTAATTATTGTAAGGTTTAGGGAAAGTATTGTTATACGGTACCTACAAAATCGACCCAATTAAATCGATGTAATAATACTCTTTATTTCACCTCTGTTCTGGAACATTAATTGTTGGCATAACTGTATTATATGTCTTTCTTTGCTTCTTCACAGAACAGATTTGTTAAAAAAATGTGACCAATAATTTTGAATAAATTCCATTAATTCGTAGGTATTATGTTCTAGTCTAAAGTTATAGTTCATAGTTCAAACCCGCTCTTGCACCGTTCACATTCTTCTGAAGTTTGGTAATTTATTATTTTATTATAATATTTGTTACGCTCTAACACAACACATATTAATATATTCCAAAGTTGAGGTTTTGTTATAACTAAATATTATTATATAATTTTAATAATATTTTCCACCATGTCTCACTAACCTTTCGGTCTATATGCATACATAATAATTATATCAATAGGGTAGAATATGAAGTAAATGCACCCGAATTTGATTAGAGGATGAATTGGAAACAGTTAGGGAAAAATCACCCTTAATACACCCGACCGAGATTTGAGCCTTGTCGTCAGAATTCCCGTATATTGCAAGAGTGACGCATTTGACTATTTGACCACTGGAACGGGGTTGAATGAATGGTCTTAGTTGTTAGTTTTAAATGATAAGTCCATGGTTTGTATTTTAAAACCCAAAGAAAATAAAACTTTTTCTTTTTTTAAAAAGGAGACTGCCTACACGTGCACTGAAATACATTAAAGTCGTTCGGAAATCCCGCAATATTTTAAAATGTTAAAATAATCACAATTTTAACGAAGTTTCACATGAATTAGCGCACTTTCCGAGATTAAGAAACGGCGAGAAACACAAATCTAACTTTCGTCAAACCAAAAATAACAATGATATACCGTGTCTGGATTACACCACTCGTAGCCCGGTAGTAGAAACATTACCCAATACGTAGGGTAACCCAAGGAACGCTTGAATATACTAATCGTACATAATTTCCATGTTCCGATGAGATGAGGTGATGGTTAATATGAGGGTGTGGAGCCAGTGGAAACACTTGAACCTAACTTTAAACTAATCAACCAAATGATAACCGTTGAGGTAATTCTTATATTTGGAAAGATACACACCGTATCAGCCGGGAATCGAACCCTGGGCCCCTAGGCTCGTAGCCAGGTGCACTGACCACTACACCACGGGGACTGTTGTCAAACAAACCAAATTGTATTTTGTTAAGGTAATGATATAAAGTTTCAAGATAATTTGTGGATTGTTTTAGTGCTTTTAAAATGAGATAACTACCAGTATCTTAAAATATACCGCACTGTTAGGAACTATCTCTTCAAGTAGTCGCAGCCCATCTTAACGGTCGATTAACCGGGATATCATATACACAATTACGCTCTTACCTGAAATCGAATTGCGGTCCTAGGCATTTTTCAATATTGACTAAAGTAAAATTGGAATAAGTGGAAACCTTTTTCTTTTTACATTTTAATATTGTTTAACCAGCTTCAATTTCACTAGTTTCTAATGATACTCAGTGCTATTTGACACCTGGTTAAAGGTGTATTACCTACCTAAGCTACGTGTTATCCGTGGGGTGAGACGTACTCTTTATTTGCCCATTTTGAACTAGGTGTGCTTCACAAGGACGATTTCACATCTTAACCATGATCGAAGACGTGGACTAACTGTAACAACACATCCGCTCAATATCCTATCCAGATCGTTGGGAGTGAGTATTCTCGGGGTAATAAGACCAATTTGGCGCAAGTGCAGTGCAAACAAGAGAGCAGCATTGTGCGCCGTCGAGTCTATAGCAAGACGAGGCACAATGGAGAGACTGGCACAATGGGTGCTCGCGTTCAGGAACTCTCCGAGGAATAGGATTGGTGGGTGCAACAAAGACCGAGCTCTATCTTGGCTCTCATTGGTCGCTGAGGAACTAAAGAACGAGATATGCTCGTGTAAATATGGGATTATTTATGTGCCTCTTTATCAACTTCCTTTCTTACTGCGGCTAAAGGGTACTTTGGTTCGATTCCGGAGGTGGCTGACTGAAATCAATTATTTGGTGTGTGTGTGGGGAGAGGAGGGGGGATTGTCTGGTTAAATCTACTATTTTTTTCAACTCTTCTTACTAATAGCCTAATTATCTGTATTTAATAACACTAATGGGATAGAGACGAAAACGTTTGAATGTCACGTGGATAAGCGGAGTGAAAAACTATTTAAAAAAAACCTTGTTACAACAGGCTTAGTTTGAACCCCACCTAGTCACCGTTGAACCAAACCATACTCCTTAGTCCGCGCCTTCATCGACCTGGTAGATTCGCTTGACTAACAAGATATTTTATGAGCCATTGTGAAAAGATTAAAGATGTTTAGACTTACGACGGTAGGTCACAGCGATTTCTTGCCGTGGAGAAACGATTCCTCAGCATCTGATGACAAGAAACAACCCATAGAGACCATAAACAAATAAAACAATCGGAATTCGTGGGAACAAGAGATAGCGATCCAGGAGATCAGTTGATTGAATTGTACATGGCTAGAAATCATCGACCATTGGGAGTGTTTTCCTGAGTTCATTTCGCAAGTTATTAAATATTTGTCCGACATCTTCACTCAGATGGTAGTGTGTCTTTCTGCTGAGCCTAAGGGCTGGCATAGCAAAAAAATAATTGATGAAATGTGGGTTACCACTTTAACAGTGATGAACTAACAACCCGGGGGCTGGATGTTGTGTTTTTTCTGGATTTAAGTTGGTTTGAGTCGTGTGCTGATATAATCAGATGGTTTAGAAAATGCACGTTAAACACCTCAACTAAATGAAAAAGAATAATAATTAAATAGTCTGTTAACTAGGACGTCACCAGTGACTGTCACTCCATTTCAACAGCACTCGTGTGTCAACTCTTGAGTCATGAAATGACGATCATTCCGGATACTCTCTAGTCATTTATTTTAATACATTTTTAAGATAAATTACAACTTTTTTGCTCTTCTTTTTTAGACGCAATTCAACCAAAAATATACTTTACCACCTTAACTGATGTTGAAATTTAAGTAATATTTTAATTAGTGAGTTTTGTTAGTGCTCGCTCTATTTTTCGCATTCTAAAAAGTGTGTCAAGGTGCAAGGTTATATATAACACTTTGTACATAGAAAATATATTGTTTTAATTTTAATGATACAAAATATTTGGTGTACTGAATGAATAATAAAAGGACGTGTTTTACTGATTTCATCGCGTGAATCTTAAAAGGTATGGTCGTCATAAGGAATTTGTTGTACGTTAAGAGACAGAGATATACTGTTTATAATGAAGGTGAGATGGCAGCCACAGGAGTCAACAGCAGACGTCACTGAAGAACGAATACTGATATGTTCATGCACCACACACTCAATGTACGATCAAACCATTATTACTGTATGTCAATCGACATATCAACTCCGTGTAATCCCTATCTACTTTGGTTACACCCTCACGACTATATATACAGCTAGACGCAGCTGTGACACGTTTGGCGCGTAGAGGTGTTTTCATATATTTTGATAGTTTTTTAATTATTACTATAAAACTATGTTTAGAAAGTGCTCGTTAAATACCTCAAAAAATCAAAATATTGTATTTAACTAAAATAATTAGGACACTTCTGTAATTAATGTTTTACCACCTTTTAATGTAAAACTATTATTTTAAAATTAATTTTGTTAGCAGTAGAAGTAATAATAACTAAATCAATTTTTTTAATTTATTATTGGTTAAATTACTTATTTTAAAATGTTCTGGTTGATTCACGTACATATAAAGTTTCCTGATTAAACAAATATGTTAGCCATCATATTTGTAATTTTACTATTACAGAGATAATTAATTGAAACTAAACTTATTTCTAGGTTGAAATAATTGTTAGGTTGGGAAGTTTATTTCCTAGTTGTGTTTGATGTAACGTATAGCTTATTTTAAAATCCATTATGAACCCCATCATCAACTTTACTGCAATTTGGGTTGGGTAATATTTTCACAGTTGAATAATTGAACATAGTGAAAGGTCCTGCTCGCAGAATCTACAGTAACTTCGGTAAAAAAACAAATGAATAGATCTAACATGTTTTTGGTCTGAAGCATTTATAAGTTTTTAAAACGTTTCGGCCAAACAATGGGAAAACCAACTCATGCCGCGGTCACAGAGCAGAAGTTCAAATAGAACTGGGAGGGGTAAAAAAAAAAGGGCCAACCGTTGAGCAAATTACACATACTGCTAGAAGGACGAACGATCCAGCGCCGTTGTTTTCATAACGGGGGTGGGGGAGGAAGTCTGGTTATGTTTCATTTTTCAGGAAGGCGGATTTGGTAACTCTGATGGTAGGAAACTACCTTGGCGGTAGAAGGGGAACGGTAGGAGGGGGAAGTAAAATATTCCATCCGTCGGCGCACTTCTGCTCTTTTAATTTTATGCTAGTACAAATAATACTGACCCACCTCGGTGGCGTAGTTAGCTAACGCGCTAGTTTAGTATTGAGCGAGACTTCCGAGGACGGGGAGATCTAGGCTCGAATCTTGCTCGGGTGAACTGGTGGGAGGTTTTTTTTTATTTCTCAACTGGTTTTCCATTCTCCCTCCACGAAAATGTGTGCTCGCTTCCTGTATATTCAACCTGCCCAGTTCCTAATCCATTTAGCGTAATTAGTACTTAATCGTATAACCCAAACGAGTAGTAAGGCACGGTGCTAAATAAATAAATAAAACTAAAATAAAAACAATATCCTCCTTTGTATCTGGATCGCTATGGAAAGGACCTTTTACAAAACAATTATTATCAATAGATGTAGTAACCAATATTGATTAAATGGAAATATATTGATCTCAAAGCTCATAGTTGATGGTTTATTATTTTAAGGTCGCCGTGCCTAAGATGACTAACCCACCTCTTGGTGTGATTGTTTCAAATCCATGTAATACTTATATCAAGTACCAGTGGCTCACCGTAATAGGTCACCGAGTCATTTATGACCGAGGTATTTCACAACAAAATATATTAATACATACATAATGTGGGCGATTGTTTGTGCACCGCGAATTACTACCCGTCTGTGCTATCCGAATATTTACACTGAACTATGAGTGAAGAAGTTAAAATTTAGAGGTGGTGTATCAGCACTCTCGTGGTAATGAATGGATAGTCATTCAGGGGGATGGGTCTCAGTACACATGGTTGGGAGTTTGAACCCCGACCTTATTCTCATATGCAAACCAGAGTAAACGCCTTTTGTGGTGTGGTTAGTACAGAGCATATATAATACATTTCTAAATATGTTTATTTCCACACACCCACCGAGAGTTTTTAGGTTCTGGTTTGTATAACACTCTAAGCTCTCTGAAGTGGATTCTCACTGAAGCAAGTCGACCCCACTGTCCACCGTCCACCTTGAAATGTCAAGCTCCCGGTCCCCGGCAACCTCATCCCTTAATAGCAACCCTCAGTAATTGCATCAGCTGTTGCATTGTGTGATTGGAAGGAAAGTGGTGTAGGGGGAGGTCAATAAAACATCCGACCTCCCTCTCTCGACCACAATAGAGCAATTTTCACTCACTCTTACTGATGGTCACCGCCATTGAAATTTACAGCCAGAGGCGCCCTTCCGATCCCTCCCTCTTTTTTTATATAAAAAGTATCTTACAATAAAATTACCCCCTCTCCCCGCCACAAGCCTTGGTTTTGTTCTGTTTGTCCTGCTCGGAATAGAACAGGGAATGAAAGGGAAAGTTTTGAAGTGACGTATTGAACAAAGGGAGAAATAAAAGGGTCCCAGAAGTCTACGTGTTAGTTGTGAACCTTTCGTAAGTTCACATTAGTTGACCTTCGTAGTCATTCCTGAGTACTGAAAAACAAACAAAAACATATGGGCTATATACAAATAAATAAGGTAAACTAATGAGCTCAAAAGTCACGTGTTCTATTCCCGTTTAGTGTCATAAATGGGTTTGTTCTCTTTCCTCGAGCTTCATTTAATAATCACTCGCATCAGTGGGCTTGTGGTCCTAGTTGCTGATGAGAAATCAACCATCTGGGCTCTGGTTGTTGTGTTTGCTTATCAAGTGGGTATAGGTTATAAATGCCAAACTAAAAATTAACTTCATTAATATGAGGTGGATTGGGACGTGGGTTAAGGGCAGTGTTCTTCCAATTTTTATATTAAAACTTTTTTGTTAAAAATAAATAAAATATTTCTCCAGTAGAAACTTAGTTTAATTTTCTTCACATGGTGACATAAACAGTTTTTGATAACATGCTAAGTGTGTCCTGGAATTTAATGACAACCTTTTCTGTTCATTTAAAAAATGTCTTATATAATTCCGCCATGGTCATGACATATCCAACAACTGTTGATATTACTGTGTATATAAAATCATTCTTTATTTCTATTAGAGCAATATTTTTTTTATTTTCCCAAAAAAAGTTTTGTTATTTTCCCAAAAAAAGTTTTGTTATAAAAACTGCAAAATTACTTACCTGTTCTTGCAACACCTACATCCTCACCTTAAAACCAGCATTACATTTTATTGCATTTACTAATATGATATATACACACACAAGTATATTTTTTTCATTTCTAACACTTTGAAACAACGTTCTAATAATACACTGAAACTAAAATATACAATTTCTCACTTTTAAATAAATTATACTTCGAGTGTACAGACAAATTTCTGCATGAGCCAGATAAAACTGGGTTTCATTTTGGTTTGTTAATTTATGAATTATTATTTTATTTAACATCATTATGGATTAATTAATCAAAATGAGAGAAATATTAACTTATAAAATATAACTTGAACAAATTAATCTATACTTCATTCACGGTAGGAATTAGTCTCTGAAAGGTCTTTTTTCCTACCAATATCCTTCTATATTATAGATTTCTGGTAGGGAAAAAAGCCTTTAAGAAAACAATTCCTATGCTGATCAGACTTTAGTTTAGGTTTCTGACTTAAAACAATGGGACTAGTTGTTTGAGTAATGATATTAATAAGCCATTTATATGCGTTTAAAATAATGCAATATATTGTAAGCCTCAGCTATGGTCAATATCATTCAGGTACTGTGCTGGTGATAACCATTATTGAGATAACTTTTGAGTTTCCCGGTTTCAAAGCCCTCTGGTGGCTTCTTGAAGGAAAACATGACCGCCTGCAGATGATAGTATAGGCCATAAGTGTGTCAGATCTGTCGCACGGTACTGCGTAGACGTATATGTCAGGGGCTCAACTGATTCCTACCGGTGTGACTTTCTTTGGTGGGCAAGCGCAAACATGCATCATACTGGCTCGATTTGACGGTTTTATTTGAAAATTAGTAGGCTATTTTTTTAATCACTTAGATTATTTGACTTATAGAAGTTTATCAGAACACATCTCGGAAACTAATTTCATTAAATAACAGACACAGCACCCTATTCACTGACCGTTAATTAATTACTGTAAAATTACACTTATTACATCTTTCTAGGGTTCTAGATATCAAACCCTGGACCCTTAACTCATATATATTGAAGCTACTGACTAAACTAAGGTGTCGAATTTGAAACTTAGCATCATGCCTCTAAATATAGCGATATATACAATAATTTTACAGTTTTATATTAAAATTCTGTATTAATTGAAAGTATTTTATTTGCTTACGTTTATTATTTATTTATTTGGAGTATTTAACATGCAGTTTATGAACATAGTTATTATATTATCACATGATAATCTCAATGAGCAAGAGCTAAAGGACCTATCAATTTTGCCGAGAAAGGTGTTTCCACACACCTTCCAGGGTTTCTTTTACATGCTACAATCGACATGGTAATGGCGGCTTTACATCTCCGAAGGAGGTTGTGCTACCGATTTTTATAGCTCAAGAAAAATCGGTCAACCCTGGATGGGTTTGAACCCACAAGCATTAGGTCCCTAGACGAGTACTTCACCCCAAGACCACTGAGGTTGACCTCAAGTTACATTAAATATTAATGTAATTTATTTTCACGTTTAAGGTCACGTGTCGCAAACATTTTAACATTAACTCATAGTCTATTAACTAACCGAATTATTAAAAATTAAATAACGAATCCTCACATTATTTCTACTTTTAAAAATAACCCCGAGTCATTATTTTTTTAAAGACTGACTTAATCATAGACATATATTTACATCCCAAGGCTCTACTAGTAAACCACATAAAACTCTCCCTTTTAAGTATCGAAGAGAACAACCATCGGAAAGAGACTTGCCAAGATAGCTCTTTGGGGAGGTTGGGTGCACGTAAGTTCAAGGGTTATATGGTTTTTCATAAATAAACTATATAATATACATTCAATGGCAGCACTTTGAATCTTAACATCAAAGTTATACACAGGGAAATACATATATTTAATACCAAACAAACTAAATAAAATACATTTATACTATCGTTTAGTACTGATATTCCACCGTTAAAATATAGGCTTGTTGGTTAAATACTTGGGAACAGGAATAGCCCAACACCCTTTGACTTGGCACACCAATGATCTACCACTTAGCCATCCAGGTTCATACCGTGTTCAGTGTCATTCGAAACTCATTAATATAAATTACATAAACACTAACCAAAGAGGGATTTACGTTTTGATATTATTATTATTATTATTATTATTATTATTATTATTATTATTATTAGCACCGCGTCTTACTACCCGTTCAGGTTATACGCACTTACGCTAATGTGTAATGGTAGGGTGATTGTGAGATGAAATGGAGGACCTACAGTTTAACGTGGAATCCGAACCACGGTGGAGGCCTGGCATTCCCCACATTCACAAGATGTCTTGTCAGAGGTGAAGGAAGGGTTTGGTGATCAAATAAATCTGTGCCGGGACCGAGGATTGAACTCCGGCCGCCAGCACAGAAGTCTGACACCTTACCCCTAGACCACCAGGTCACCACGTTTTGATACCAATACCGGATATGAACATGGAAGGAGTATGAGAAACAACAGTGTGCATTCATTTCACTTGGTCAAGAGTGAAGTTCGGATCCTTGCGGACCACCCCTGTAGGCACAGAGGCATGAGGCTTACCACAAACAAAGATGCAAGATTATCTTTAGGTGTCACCTGGGGCCAAACCAATGTCTCCCATTTATTGTGCAGACTGTTCATGACGGTCATTACCTTTTATTAAAGTTAAAAAGTCACTCAAATAATTATGTATGTCTAACAATTTAAATTATATTGACATTCACTTCTTCTAATTTACAATTTTAAGAGTCTGGAAAAGCAGGAAAACACATGGAATAGTTTTTTTCCCTTAATAAAACACAAATCTAATAAACAATTATTGGAATATCTATAGATTTGGGGCATTCAACTGCGAGTTTAAAATGGTAGACCCTTGGACAGAAAAACTAACAAACTAAATGACTAAGCACGTTTATTCAAACACAAGTATTATCACCCCTCCCTTCGCCTTTTTTGACGCGTTGTATTGCGTATTCACTGTAAATATTCTCACATCAAGTACAAATCACCTTCTGAAAATTGAAAAATGACACTTGTACACGGGAATCGAAACCGGGACCTTTGGCTTAGTACGCCAATGTTTTTTCCACTGAGCTATCCAGGAGTCGTCCCGTGCCCAGGGTCATTCTTCACTCATATTTTAAGGCAGAGTCTATGATGGACGTGCGGAAATTGTCGGCTACAAATGTGTGATTTTCTTTTATTAAGATCACAAGCTATCAGATAACGCAGCCACCTTCGACTCTGCCTTAACATATGAGTGAAGAATTACCCTGGGCTTTGGACGAATCCTGAATAGTTCAATGGTTAGAGCATTGGCGTACTAAGCCAAAGGTCTTGGGTTTGATTACCGTGTCCAGGTGTCATTTTTCAATTTTTAAGAATATGATATCTAAATGGAGTAACCCTCACTAAGAAGCATAAATAATAGCTTTGGCTATTTGATCCAAATCACCTTTTTTAAACACCATCTACACTTTACGTGCTAATAAATTTTATACCAAATTAAATTTATTTCCTCAATACTCTAAGTTGTCTGGAAAAATAATAATTTATTTTGGAAAACTCGTAATAAAATAGTGGCTACCCTGATTTTACTAAATTTTGATCTTTCTCAAAAGATCAAAGTCTCCATGAACACACTGTAGAGCGTGTCGTCTTGGCGTGCCCTCAGCTCGAGTGAAGAAGACGTAGACTCTCTTGTCTCGAGATTCGCGTAGTTTGCGTCATAGTGTCGAGTGATCATGTGACGGGGTGTGGACCTCTTGGTTTTGTGCACAGCAACATTGTCTGTCTGATATTTATAAATAAAAGATGACAAAACTTGGCGCGCCCTAAAGTACATGGCTTTGACATTCTGTGCACTAGGATGTTTTTGTTTGTTTTTTAAATCGAAATATTACGTCTTTTCTTCAAGATTATAATTATGTTAACACATTTTAAAACACGCATTGGTGGTTACACGGACTAAAGCGTCAAGTTCTAAATAGACTAGACTGCCGGTGAAGGAGAGACCGAGGTTCGAATCACTGCAAGGTGTACCCGAGATGGCGTTAACTGTGGTTTTCCTCTCTTCGCTTCACGATGATGTGGTTGAATTTTTCCAAACTACCTTCCTCATTTACTTCTACTTTTATTAAGTCGTTACAAGACATCTTGTGAATATGTGGAATGCCAGGCCTCCACCGTGGTTCGGATTCCACGTTAAACTGTAGGTCCTCCATTTCATCTCACAATCACCCTACCATTACACATTAGCGTAAGTGCGTATAACCCGAACGGGTACTAAGACGTGGTGCTAATAATAATAATATTAAGAATAATATTAAGTCGTTATTAAAGATTGTAATGAGCTTAGGCCTACTAATATAAAAATAAAGCCAAGACTCCGATTTCAAACTTCGGTGTATTTGCCACTACCTGACAAATTGTAAAAAAAATACTGGGTATATTTTAAGGTTTTTTTTTATCGTGAGAGTTGCAATAGCTAGTTCGGTCGCCCCTCTATATAGACTTTTAGCCATTCTGTGGGAACAGAACGCTGCCCAAGGTATACCTAGGAGGTTGTGTAGACGTCATATCCGCAATGAGATCATGTGACGATAGTGATCATGGAGGTGTGGAGCCAGTGAAAACTTTAAACCCAACTCAAGCCTAACTAACCAGACCATGGTTCCCACAGGAACGGTTCTCCTTTCGGGAAAAATGCCCACGTTACCACTGGGAATCTAACCCGGAACCTATAGATTAGTAGCCTGTTTGTATGTTCTACAATAATTAAAGTCCGTTCACCATAGGAGTTGTTTTCTGAAAGGCCTTTTTCCCTACCAGAAATATATTATATAGTAGGATATTGGTAAGAAAAAAGACCTTTCAGAGGTCAATTCCTACCGTGAATGGAGTATATTTTGTGTTACGCATCTTACTATCCTTCCGAGATATCCGCATATTTACACAAATGAGGTAGGGAGGGATGAGGAAGATATAATAATGTAGGGGAACTGTACTAGAAACTGCGTAGAGGGAGCCAAAGTAACTATTAAAAAAAAACACTACTTCAGTATACCCGGTCTAGATTCGAACCTCGTCCTCCATGTCATCATAATATAAGAGACTGGTGCCTTTTCCCCGCGTGTCTACAGTTTCGGGTAGTATTGTAAAAAGTAACAGTTTCTAAGCACATCACAGGGTGTGTAACATACTGAAAGTAGATATAGAAACTTTTTGAACTGTTTCGTAGCCTGGTAGCTTACAATTCAACCAGTTTGAGGCATGATTGTGTCTTTCGACAGGCATGTTATGTTACCTTGCACAAATTGAGTATTCTAGCATGTCTTATCAGAAGATTCCTATTTTGTATCTGAAACCTAGTTTTTAAGTCATCTGTTGTTTGCATTCGTCTTACTAGTCCTCTTCTCATTTACAAAGCTAAAGGTACAATAATTACCCCTTAAAACAACAATAGTAATTAGCGTTAAATCGTAGATTGACTAAGATCACGCCTTAATACAGCTGCACCAATACTTATATTGAAGAAATTTTGAAAAAAGTCGATGTAAAATAAATCAATGTGACTGGTACTTGTGAGATAGTTGTATAATGTATGGTTCCTTACTCTGATTTGGGAGGCTAGTGTTCAATCCCGATCTGGTGTTGATTTTTAATAATACTTTATAGTCCTCACTCCAGGTAAATGTGGAACTTTTTAGCTAATGATATCTTGATGAACTCTTTAGATCTTTAAAAACTGTTTCTGAAGTTTGCAAGAGTACTTTGGCACCTAGTTTAAACAAAATGTTTTATCCTAACGGAACTTAAACTAGATTCTGTTACTGTGACTTAACAAGTTCGTCGAAAAACAGGTGCAGAACAGAAATGTGGTCACGTGATTAGTTCTAATCCATTTGCAAGATTTATGTCTCACGGTCGTGAGCTATCCTGCTTAGGTTCAACTTATCTTTACTTTGTCCGCTCTGCCTAAGATGTTCGGCACGGTAAAGCCAATCAGATCTCAAAACCAACCATTTGAAATCAGTGCCCATGTGTATATAACAACGCATGTGCTGTGGAGCTAACAGCAAGTAGATATATTCGTTGGTCGTTGTGAGGAGATTTGTAATCGCCCGTTAGTGGAAAGAGTTTGTATCGATGTATTGGATTGTGCCACGACACAACGTTATAATTTGAAAACATCCATCGGGAGAGTAATCTATAGTATATGTTTATCTACTAGAAAATAAAATATGTTTATAATCATCTGTTTTAAGTTAGCGTTGCAATGCGTCATGGGTCAACATACAGCGAGTGAATTGCTGCGCTACTCAAGCAGATTCTGTTCTCTATTTTTGGCGAACGTGTGAATCAAGCTTTAATCTCTGTCTGAATCTTAATGCCAAGCCCATGATGAACACTTCCCAGGCGGTCCTTGCAGCCACTGATCCTGGATGGAGTGTGTGTGATGTGTGGACCCCGGCTGTACACTATGTAGTGTAGTAGTGTCGCCTCCATCTCGCACACAAGACAATACCAGTCAGCTAGCGTGCGGCAAACACGCTCTGGGGCCTTCACAGGATCTCAGGATTATAATGCGATAAACAACTCTTTCTGATTCTAGTTGACTCATTTCAACCTTATTGGCCTCGGACTTAAGTGCTCACTTCATGATATGATGTCCGTGTGTTCAAACCCCGCTGGGGTCGATGTATTTTTCCTGAGCGATAAGAATCTTAATCATAACTTTCTTCGTAGCGGGAGTAAAATCGTCGGTCCTATGTTGTTTGTGGCAGGTCAAAGAACCTTGAAAGGTATGGGAAAATATGTTTCGTGGCAGGTTGGCAGGCTCTTTCGCTCTCGTTCATAGAAATTCTCGTGTATTGATATTATCAGTCGATTCAGAAAGTACACGTCAAATACCATAAATAAATAAAAAATCTAATCTAATATAGTTAATTCAGAGTAAACTAGTGAAGACAAAAACTCACATAGTTTAAGAAGTCAGACCATCAATTGACCAACTTACCGTTTAGTTTAAAATCTCGACCAGATGCACGGAGGGCAATTTCCTACATTTGATTGATAAGTGTCGTTTTCCTGTACTCTCTCGAAGCTAATTTGATTGCAGTTCTTATAAACTACTCTTACCATCCCAGCCGCTTAGCTTGTTAAACGTAACAACATAAATACCTAAACATAAGATGAACTCGTTTCAGTGGCCGAACGGTCCAAGGCGTCAATCTCGTGCTAGATGTGCCTGCTGCTGACGGAGATATCAGGGTTCGAGTCCCGGTCGGGTTTACTCAGGGTGGTTTTTCCTAAATGGTTTCCCTCTCTCTTCCACGCAAATGAGGATATATTACCTCAAAAATGGTTCTGTCCTCATTCTTACCCTGTTAAAGTACCTATCATTTGTGCGTGTAACCTGAGCAGATAGTAAGATGCGGAGATCTATGTATAACAGACAACACGCGGGTCTCAGTCAACGTAGCCGTGCTCTGTGTATGCGTACAGCCGTGACTGTATCTGCTGTACTTCACTGTATCCTCCTCCGTAGCTCCTCTCAAACAATAGTTTAGTTTAGAAAGGGGGTGTGGGGAGGGTAAAGAGACCAGGGTGAGGGAGGGCCCTTTGAGCGAGAGAATGTTACGAGAGACGAGGATCACAGAGAAGCTATTGTTCTTCTCCAGGAGAACAAGAGTCAGATTTCAAGAGATGATGGATTCTCCGGCGAGATGTGGAAGTTTTAGCTCATACGCCCGTCATTTTGTGCTGGGGAACCCAAATAATTCACCCTAAACGACCCGTGTGTAGGTATGCTGTCGGCGGGTTTGACTTTGATTTCGGGGAAGGGGCTTACTTTCTTTTTATTCGCCCGTTTAAAACAAACATGATTAATGACTTATAATGAACAAGATCGGTATCTATGAGGAGGGTAGCTTAGAGGGATGGATTCCCTTTAGTGCGAAGATAAACCTATAAGTTTCGAGGAAAAAGAAACTCACCTTAGCGAGATGTACACCCCTATCTACCCGCCAATAGCAACAAAGTGAAATAACTTTAGCCACCCATCCATTGATGCGAGTACTGGGTTGTGCTCCCCAGCTAAGTGCTACCTTTATTGTGGCTTACATTGAACGTGTACATATTATTTATACTCAAATTACTGGATTTGCTTCAAATTTATTATTTCCATCCTGTACTCTTAGGTGAAATACTTACTTTAAAAATGTATTGTATACAATCTTATATAATATATATATATATATATATATATACAATCTTATATATATATATTAGTAATAATAAAAGTGTTTGTCTGTGTGTTTGTTTGCGAGCGATGCCCAGCCAAATCTACGGCACGCAGAGATCTGAAATTTTTAACATAGGTGGACGGAAGGGGGTCCGATTGCACCTCGAAGCCGGATTTTTAAATGCTTAATCAACTTTTTAAATAGGCTATTATTACGAATTTTTGAAGAAAATGTTAATCTGGTTTAGAATCACGTCTCAGAGATAACTGTGATAAAAATATGCCGCATCCTATTCGGAAAAAAAATGACGAAATCGGCAATGAGAAAACAAAACATGTTTCAGAGGTAACATTTCCTTTTGAATCTGTAATAATTCTTATACCGCAGTGGGTCACGTGCACTGTCTTGCGGGATTGCTAGTACAAAATAATATTGGGCTGATAATGTATATATAAATATATATGAATTTGTTTCCCGCCTATGAATGTGTATGTAAACTTAAGTACAGTTACATACATTAAATAAATCATCACCGTTGGTATTAAAATAGTTATCTTTATAAAACATTTAGTTTTTAGTATGTTTGTTAAATCGAAAACCTTAGTTCAGTCGATAGCATATCTATCTACTGATATAAGGATCCCGGGCTCGATTCCCGGTATGGCTGAAAATTGATCATTGGTGAAATGTGTATTTACCCTTTCACAGTGATGAATTAACGATCGGGGAATGGATGTTGTGCCTGTAATAGTCTTAGATTATAAGGCATATGGAGCTATTACAGGCCTAGCAAGAAGGTAGTGAAAAATATCTAGCTTAAATAACAAACTGACCCAGGCCTGGAAACAGTAATGGATGTAAAGTCAAATGTGTCCGTTGAAGAATCCTTGTGATATATTAGTTACCTTTATACCTTCGTTTATTCGTGAGATTGAAACTAATATTAATTGTTTATATTTGTAAAAATCTAGTCTGGAACAATTTTGTATACATAAATTAATGTTTTCATATTTCGAGAAATATCCGTCTTTAGAAGAATAAAACAAAAGCTATAGCAATAAAATGTAATCGTATTTAAGAAATAAACGCCTTATTTTTTGTTGCCTTAGATTACTCAATACTCGAATGCATAGTTGACTGCCGTGTCCAAACTTAAGAAAGTTAACGTTCTTGTTTGACCAATTTTACAAGTTTTCATTCGGCCCTCAATCTATTTTGTATTTTTTGAAACCCCTGGGTCTTCAGGTAATTCTGGTTATAGGGAAACTGGTGAATATCTGGGACGATCCCACAGCCCTACATAATTGCTACGTATAAAGGGCCGTATTTGAGACCGAATATGAACAGAACATAAGGTTGAGCGGGATAGATGGGCTTCCGCAAAGAAGATGAGCATATCAACTCACTTTCTTCGCTAAGCCTCGTTTTTAATATGGGCCTAAGAGAAGGGAAATAACAATTATCGGCAGACTAGCCAAAAACACTCAAATAGAAAATAACAAAAATCCAAAGCAAATATCCATTCTCACTCTCTTCCAAAAAACAATCCTAAGAAAGAACTAATGCTTTATTTATTACCATTTTCATGGGTTTAACGTACCATTTCATGACAACCAGGGTAAATCCATGCTTATAATCGAACATGATACGCGCTACGGACCAAGCCAAAGCGATAGACCAATAAATCTAACAAGCTACTAAAAAACTGTTTTAAAAGTTCCAGACTTCCTTATTCGCATCTCCTTTAAATATTGATTTCCCATCACTGTTTCCTTGACAAAATATAACCATATTGATCGAATTATGAGAGCTAGGAATGGTTTTTGCTAATCAAACTTGTTTCCCGAGTCTATTTTTTAAAGGACTAAGCCATTTTCCTTTAATCCTATTTATACCGTCTAACATAGCTGTCGTAAGCAAGTTTGTTTATCAAAGCGAGAGTTTTTGGACATACCCTCACATAAGATTTTTTAGAAAGAAAAAAAGACACTTATTTGTGTGTAATGGTCGGTCGTTCGATCAAAGTTTAAAAACTCTTAATATCTCTCATTTAGTCTTATACAAATGAGAAACGACCACAAAACGTTGTTTTGACATTTCCAACTTTCCCGCGATTATTCAGTTCTGTTTGGCCTCTCGAAACTTTCCTCTTAATTAGTCCACATGCCATTTCTTCTTGGTAGTTAAACTTTTTTTTTTACCTCCCATGGCCCCCCCC
>CABFOW010001093.1:0-22790 GCA_902141385.1 Timema californicum | reverse complement strand
AAAGACAAAAAAAAAAAAAGAGAGAGAAGTTTTGTGAGCTTAGATTACACAATGCGTGTTTTAACTGCCCTCATTTTCTTAAGTTGCGCCGCCTTGAAGCTATTACTTGGCCGGGGAGGCCGTTGCCATGTAAAAATTAGTTCACGTCATAGGGAAAGGTTTTGACTCTTTTCTTCGACGTTCCATGCTCTGCCTTGGCGTTATAAATCTTTTAGTGAAAGCGAAGAAATCTGGTGTAGAAAGGCTTTAAATGCCCGCTCAAGAAAGACCTGGTACTACATTAATCTTGTCGGCAATTTTCTTTTACGAAATACTCTCCTCCACCCCCTTCTTCTTACCCTCCTTTTTCTATATATATATATATATATTTAAGTTAGTGCTTTCTCTATGAAAGCGGATTGTATTTTTTTCCCTTTCTATTTCACGTGTTAGTTTCATTGGAAAATTATTCTTGGTTGGGTTATGTTTGTAACAAGTATTACATTTGGTTTTCACCTCTGACAAGACATCTTGTGAATGTAGGGAATGCCAGGCCTCCACAGTGGTTCGGATCCCACGTTAAACTGTAGGTCCTCCATTTCATCTCACAATCACCCTACCATTACACATTAGCGTAAGTGCGTATAACCCGAACGGGTAGTAAGACGCGGTGCTAATAATAATAATAATAATAAGAAGAATAATAATAATAATAATACATTTAGTTGAAAGTTGAGGAAGTAGAAATTTAAGCCAAGCCTATGTCCTTCACAGGTGCTCAACCTCATCATTGGACTTTTACCTAGAACTGCGCGAGGCCATGGCATCATTGATGAGTTGATACCTGCCCTTTTTTTCACTAGTGATTGAGGAACTTACTGGGACCAATAACTCTCCAGGGAATATCTACTTATGAGACTACAATAACTGTTTTGGGGAGGAACTGAGTAATAATCACTGTAAAATATTAAATCTAACATGTTTAAAAAATAAATGGTCAGCTACAACTAAAGTGCACTGAAACAATAAAACAACTTTTTCTTCTGGAAAAAAATCTTTTTTATCTTTTAAATCTTCTTTCTAAAGTTCTATATTTTTATTTGTTGGCTGAACTTGCGTTCATTTTGGTTGACGTGACCAGTGACCCAGTGATGTATACAATATATTGAATTATTATTACTATTACTGATGGTTGACTCTTTATCGAATTTACATCTTAATTTTACCAATGAATTTAATAAAACCCAATCTTCAATACTTATATTGTTCATATTATTTTTCTAGCTGCTACAGAAAATATACAAATTTCTTTAGTGTTAACATTTTCGTAACAATACATTCATTTTTAAAGCATGTATACATGCACTTAAGGTGGGGTTGTAGGTGACGCGAGAAAATAACAGTGTTTCTGCTATTTTTATAACGAAACATTTTTTCGCCAAATCAATAAAATATTGCTTTAGTAGCAAAGTTAAGTTCAATTTTCTTCACACGGTTATATCAACAGTTGTTGAATATCTGTCATGAGCATTGCGGCATTATCTAACAAACTTTTTAAATAAAGATAAAAATGTTGTCATTAAATTCCAGCACGCCTTTGGCGGATTTTCAACAACTGCTGGTATCACCATGTGAAGAAAATTAAACTATGTTTCTACTGAAGCAATATTTTATTTATTTTGACCAAAAATGTTTTTCTATAAAACTTCAAAAACACTGGCCTTTTCTCGCGTTCCCTACATCCCCACTTTAATGGGGTAAATTGTTTATTTGTCTGGGGTCCGGGTTTAAGGTTGTCATACTATGGTTATGTGCTTAACTACCAATAAGGAGCGTTTAAACAAATTATATTCCTTTTTTAATCCTCGAGTATCCCTCAGAATTCCAAGATTCTATATTAAGATTCTAATTTGGGTGAGGTGGTAGCGGAGAGGGCTCCAGTATTAGAAAGTAGCTACTTATGCCAGATACCAGGTGTTATGTTTTAACAGGATATTCAAACTATTTTTGTAAATGCTCCAGTATTCGCCTGTAAGCGGGCTGATACAATATTTGGGGGATATAAGGTAAAGGAAACCTCTCCAATGTGCCCAGTCTTTTGGGTTAAAATCAGACATGTTACCGCATACTCTATTCAGCCGTTTACAAGCTGTCGGGAACGACGATTGTACCTGTGTACTTGTGAAAATGATGCCGCTACGTAATCTTGCGATTGTGAGCTGTGTACGCCTGTCATCACACATGTGATCACATCATCACCGAACCTTGTACTAATGTGATGGATTGATAAACAATGAAGTGCTGTAGCAGACGGTAATACGGCTGTTGAGGTATTGA
Organism: Timema californicum; assembly: GCA_902141385.1. NCBI lineage: Eukaryota > Metazoa > Arthropoda > Insecta > Phasmatodea > Timematidae > Timema > Timema californicum. The sequence continues at coordinate 20,474 of CABFOW010001093.1, read as the reverse complement.
CTGGTCTCATCTTCCTCGGGCGGATGAATCCGTATTATCGAGTTCAAGGTACAAAGAACGCTACAAGGTTGAGCCGTACCGAACAGCCTGTGTTTGAAAGCCTTCCGTGACCGACTTGTTCAAGAGGTTGACTACTACCTAGAGGATCCTGTTTCGATTCTAAAGGGTACCTTAATTAATACAATAGAGTTAGTTGTGTCTAATTTATATTAGATTTTTACATTTTTCCTTTCTAAGGTAGGCCTATCTTTATGTATTTGTTAAGATGAATGATTGATAATGAACCAACTTGAGGTACACATAATCGCCACCAGGCCACTTAATGTTGGTTTATCATATTTCTTCATTTCAGGGGGAAAGGTGGGGGAGGGGGCACATACAGTACGATTTTTTTAAGAGAAAATACTTTCATTCTTTGATGACGCGTTTCATAAGATGGGCTTTATTTTATCATTTAATTTGATTAAAGGATTTTGTTGGGAATTTTAAAAACTGGCAACTTACACTGACATAATTGTACAACCTAGGCCAATTAATATTATCTCAGTTTTTAAAATAATATCTTATAACTTTTTTTGTCTCCCTATTTCTTTTGAAGTAAACTATTTTTACAGTGGTTACGCGTTAGTAACACACTTTAAAATACGTAGTCTATGTGTTGTGGATTTTTTCCTATTTTACTCCAGATTAGTTATTTTAATATATATAAAGGTACCCCCACGCTTAAACGCCTCCTTATGATCTAAAGCGCCTACCTTCCTGGTGTTCTTTATACCTTGCTCTCCGTAAGAGAACTCTCTACTTATAGTTTATATGTTGCATGTTTTGTAGCAATAACTGACCACCCCTCTCCATCCGGCCGGCTGTAGGGGAATGTGGGGTGGAAAACACCCCAGGGAGCGGTAATTGGTTGGGGTGAAGCCTTTGGCCATCATAACCTGGCATCTTTAGGGCATGGCGGGATTTCAGGATTTAGGGTCGTACGTGTAGGGCTGGGTTTACTTTTAGTAGGTGTCTAAAATAATTTACTAAGGCTTCGTTACCACATACGTTCTTAACTTTCATTCACAATATTTTCATTTTTGAAAAAATAAAAAAATATTTAAAAAAAGTAACGACTAAAAACAAAATAGAGTAAATGTATTTATAGCCCGTTTACAGTAATTTCGTTTTTACTTTTTCTCAACTCTTCGGAGAGAGAAGTATTGTGATCTTAAAAAAAATCGAACTCGAGGCTTTGATAAATGTAAACGTTTAGTGACCCTTTGAAACAAAAAAAAAATTGGGGTTTGCGATTCCGTCTGTCTGTACCTCAGGCTGGAGCTGAAACTGCTCCACCGGTGGGCTAAAACTTAGTATTTTGGGTTTTCATAAGGTTCTTCTGAGGGGTTTTTGGAACTAAACAGCCAACCCTAAAACTAAGGGTAGTTTATTGAAGTGCAAAAAGAGATAAAAAAAAATTTCGTATCTCCGAAATATTGAAGATACAAAATAACTATCATTATAAAGCTGTAATACAATTATAAATAATAAGCTTTTGTTTGAAAAATATTTTAATAAACACAAAAGTTTCTGAGCTCTAAGCAAACATAAAACTATATATATTATGGGGCAGTTTTAAATTTAAAGAGTTTGTTGTGCCCTTTGGTGGGCACTCACAAGACTCTTTTCTCAATGTTTCCATAACAGTGTAGATATGTTTTTGCAACAATGTATATTATTTCGTTTCACAAATATTACGAGTTTTTAGTAAACGCCTCTATTTTAAGATAAAAGAGAGGGAAAGTCTGTGTGGCTCACAGTATATTTATTTCATACTAAATGTAAGATTTCTACAAAGAGTTGCGCTTGGGAAATGTGCTATGCTAATATTACAAGACGTGATCTACTGTGACTTCATTTGCTAACGCCACATCACAAATTTGCAATGTGGATGAACACGAAACTATATTTTTAGTAAATTTTTAACTGTCATAATAGCACATTTACCGTGAACCAACTATAGGCCTAAATAATGAATTTTCCTAACCATTGTTTCCCAAACTGTGGTACACGTCTCTCCAAGGTCACGAGAATTATTCCAGGATGTATGCGACGTACCTCTGAGTTTTACTAGTAATTAAAATATGTTGTTTGATAGAGGTAGGCCTACTAAACAAATTGACGTGGATTTTAACGTAATGTCACGGACTTTATAAACCTTTATGTGACTTTGTCTATACTTTGTTTCACTCACCACTAAAAAGCTATTAAAATTTAAAACTACTATTTATATTTTACAAGGTAGTATTTTTTTCTAATTTTCTTTACTTAAGACAAGGACGAGTATGTTGGCTATACCTGAAAGGGTTACATGGCTGGCGAAAAGCTGAAAAATTGGTTTACATACATATATATTAAAACTTACATAACTTAAAAATTAATAATTTTAATAGAATATTAATTTCAATCAATTTTCAAATGTAATGTTAAACATTTTTACTAACGAAATTTTGTTTCAATATACCTTATTCTGGATCGAGAGGAGTGGAACGATCATCTTGAAACTGTAATAAATCCTCTATAAGAGACTTGTACAAATCTTGGTTTTGACGGATGCTAATGACCTATTCCCTCATTTTAATAAACTTAAAAACAATAATAAACATAAGTTTCTTCCTTACACTATAGTGTGACTAAAACAGCTTTTTCCTCTCTTTTTTACTGTCCACTTACAAAGATGATGCGGTTTCGCTTTAGAAAGTGACGTCATTTATATAATTTCTCCAATTGACGCAACAACATTTCTAAGCTGTCGCGTATGTATTCTATTTTCAGTGAATTTTAATTTCAAGGCTGTTAGTTTCAAAGTTATTCGTTGAACAAATTTGTTACTAAAACATGTAACTATTCTTAAGAGATTTATCCTAAAAATAAACGTGAGTTTTTATTCTACAAATTTGCTAACCAATTTTTAGTAATATTTTGATTTAGTTGAGAGTTTAATAACGACCCAATTATAATTGATATATATTCCTCGACAGTTTCCAAATTCCAAGGCATGTTAATTTATGTTGTATCGTTTCCAAGATCCCGAAGCGGTTGTGTGCTAGGAAATACTTAGAGAAAGCTCTTTCTCTCTTGGCCTGAAGAGCTCTTTAAGATATACAAGCCAAGATGAGGGGAAAACAGTCAAATCGCCTTTACTTGTTTTGGTATTTGTATGTGCACCTCGTCCTGGATATCTGCCTTGCATATTCACACTAATTGGTTAGGAATGTGGTAGTTTGAATGACAGAGAATTAATACCCGCATTTGAATGAAACGTTAAAATAGCTGGTACTTGAACCCTGACCTTCCAGTAACTATTAAATCCTACCAAATGAGATTGACGCTATAGTCTGCATTGCCACTGATGCAGGCCATCATCTAATTTAATAAAACATGATAAATGTGACCTTATTAAGGGATTGCCAGTATTCGCCTGGAGGTAGAATATAAAATCTCTTTGTGTGAGAGAGAAAAGGAGGAGGGATATTCCTAGTGCAGTTTGTTGGAATCGTGTGCTCATTTATTTCCCGTGCTTACATTTTATCTTATATATTTGATAGATGATAAATATAGGGTTGGTTTGCTGTCACAACCATTTGACAAGTTTTCGCAAACGCAGCACCCTCCTACCTTCGCACACGGCATTCTTTTAAGGGTGTATGGCCCAAAATTAATTATATAATAATTATATATATATATTAGTAGGTCTTCTTAAACCAAACTTGGATCAGTGTATTAAATATAGATTAAATGTATATTTTAAGCACAGTGTTTACTCAAAGTTTGAAATTTTGGCATCTTGTGCAACAATTTTAAGGAAAACCAAATGATGCAAATATTTCATATTTGGAATATTAGAAGTATTTGAGGAGGTTTATTAGTTGAAATAAATATTATTTCAATGAACCTTCAATTAATTGCGTAAAAAATTGCCAAACAAATGCAATATTCAATTAATTATTTTGTATACTTAAACGTGTGTAATAAATGGAGTAAATAAATCAATTAATGTCGACTTCTTTTAACTTTAAAATGGTACTTCAGTCACATTAATATTCAATCTGAAACTCATGAAAATTGATACAAGCTGAGGTGCTACATATTTTGCCCCTGGATTTTGAAAATATATCTGATACAACCCCGCAATACCCGAAACAGAACGGCCCGGTTAGAGTAGAGCAGACAACTCATCCCTTCTCACTCCAAGTCACTAGCTGTCTGTCCTTGAAACCATAAATATGTTGGAAGTGGTTTTGGCATGTTTGTAAAGCTCATCGCCCTGAACTAACACCATCTCTCTTTAGGGATTGTTACCAGGCTCTACACCGTTTTAAAGTCAGTGTAGCAATTGCGACAATATTGATGAAAGGATTTTTTCAGTGTGGCTGAGTGTAATTGCATTTAATGTCTTTAGGGATGTGTGAAGTGTTTTAATTGTGTAAAAACAATTTTTATTATTTAAAAAAATGGCCCCACAAAAGTTTAAAGATGGGAGAAGATATGTAAAAATCAAAATGAATAAGCACTCCAAGGCAATGAAACGCTTTTACGAAGAAATTCGGAGAGCCCGAACCGCTAATAAGTAGGTTAAATGACTTCAAACAGGTGATCTGGCGGTCTAGGGGTAAGGTGTCAGACTTCTGTGCCGGCGGCCGGGGTTCAATCCTCGGTCCCGGCACAGATTTATCTGATTACCAAACCCTTCCTTCACCTCTGACAAGACATCTTGTGAATGTGAGGAATGCCAGGCCTCCACCGTGGTTCGGATTCCACATTAAACTGTAGGTCCTCCATTTCATCTCGCAATCACCCTACCATTACACATTAGCGTAAGTGCGTATAACCCGAACGGGTAGTAAGACGCGGTGCTAATAATAAGACTTCAAACATAGGCTATATTATGCTATTGAAGTTAAATAATTAACTTTTTTTGAAAATTCTTTTGTAATCCGGAACCAAATCGGGAACCTCCAACCTAGCACGTCAATATCTTACCACTGAGCCATCTAGGGCTAACCCTGTGCCAGGGTCATATATCGCTTATATTTTAAGGGTTAGTTGGTGGTATGTAAAACCAACCTAATAGCTCATATGTGAGGAGTGCACTGTAGCATCTATATTATACTTTTTTGAGTGTAGGTAGAAATACAATTTACCACTTATACACCTGGCCGGGACTCGACCCCTGATCTCCCACCATCGGCTAGCTAGTCTAATGTGAGATTGACGACTTTGATCATTCCACCAAAGAAGTGGGATTTTCTAAAGTACTATTTCGTCTTTAGAGCAATGGTTGCGGATTATCACGCTTAAATGTATTCAAACCTTTTTACTAGGAAATATTCTATGTAATGAGGCCTCACTCGACATTCTATTGAAAAGTTTACTCGTCAAAGGATATCAATTTTCGATAGTATATTTAGAGCTTCTGGTGTTTAGTTGCAAAACGTTTATTTTTCCCTTTCATACCACGATGAAATATTTAAAACAACCTTTTTCCCAGTTCTATATCAAAACTATTTGTTGCACCATATCAATTAAATAAGAATCTAGTTGTTATTATATTTAGCCAAATATAATTTTTTTCTTACCTATATACAATCATAAACAAATCACAGCATCTAAATTTGGTCAAGTGATCAGACGTCTTTCTAAAACATCTTGCCATTGTTTGGTAAAATCCATCATTTACCAAAAGACCTGAATACGACTGCAGTTAATTACGGTCGGTCTCATGAAGTTACAGCAATAGCGATGTATGAGGAGCAAGAAAAAGTGAAGGTTGAACAATGTGGTATTTTTGTTGACATGCTGCACCCTTACCTCGGTGCTAGTCCAGATGGGATAGTTGGGGACAATATTTTAGTATAAATTAAATGCCTACATTCAGTTCAAGATCAACCTTTATTAGAGGCCGCTATAAGAAAAAAGATGTGTGTGGAAGTAGTCAACCAAGACTGAGTCGAAGTAACTGCTACTAACAAGTGCAAGGTCAATTGAATATTTGTGATTTCATCGTGTACGCTGGAGGGACAATTACAGTGGAGAGAATAGTGAAAGATGTAAAATTTTGGAAGGATACTATGCTTCCAAAGATATGCCAATTCTACACTGACTTTATACTGCCAGAACTAACTGATCCCCGTGTCCCTCGAGGTATGAAAATAAGGGATCCCCCCTATATTTTAGAGGCCCAAGAGAATGCCAAACGAAAAAAGGATTTTATGAATTGAAATTAATAATAATAATAATAATAATAATAATAATAATAATAATAATAATACAGATGATAAAGAATAAATATTGTGGACAACATGTAGCTGGTTAACTATCACAAAAACGCTGTTTAATGACTTATGTTGGAGAAAATATAATCACTAGATGATTTGAGTGTTTCGTGTTGTTGAATAGTTAACACAAATAAAATTTTCTATTCTTAGCTCCAATAATAATACGAAACTTACCATATTTTTACTAAAATCAACTCTCGATAATTCGTACTAAAGGAGTTAGGGGTCTTTCCGAGTTACATAAAGTCCATCTTATAGAGGAGAAATAAAGTTGTGCCTAAGGAATGAAAACTGATACTTTTTCTAAAGTAATATTATACTTTTATGTGACAAGGTAAACAATATACATCAGATAAGACACACACACAAATAACACAGCTAGGTACTGGAATGGGAAAGTTTGAGATTACAATAGGCCTATAATATTTGCAAGCTTATGGCGTTAAAGTGCGTGGGCGAGATGGCAGGGGTAGTAGTTGTAAAAAAAATCTATAAATTTGAATGGGGATTTAACTTAGAAAAAAAATATCATACTAGAAAATACGAGGCTTAGCTCCGTTGGTAGTGCGTCCACCTACGGCGGGCTCGATTCCTGGCATGGCCAAGAAATTTATCATTGTTGGAATGTGGGTTTACCCTTGCACAGTAATTAAATGACGGCCGGGGGATGGATTTTGTGTCTGTCCTAGATTTAAGGTTGGAGTAATTAGTACAAAGGCGTATAATCTGAACAGGTAGCGCTAGAAAAGAGTTTAAAAAAATTTAGCACCGACAACCTACAATGGCATCACGTAACATAATTTGAGAGCCCCTATTGTATTAGCTAGGTTTATGTTACAGACGTGTCCAGATGGACACTAACAATAAATATGTGCATTTGTGTACAGAATATCTACATCAATAGTTCACCTCCCCGTTTCCCCCCCCCCCCCCCCCACAATCATAACACACACACATAAGCCTACATTTTAAATCACTCTTTTTTATGTCCTTTCTCGTCAAATGTTTTTTCTCCAGTTTGTTCAGACGCAATGAATTAGTTTTATAACAACTATCAAAACATAGTTTGTAGGTCCTAAATTCAATTCCCGCGTCAAGATGTCATTTTTTAATTGAAATAATATGTAGATGAGGCTATAACCGTAATTAACAAATACTCATATTCGACATCGTGTAGAGATAATGATTTAAATATTTAACATCCCCCTCCCCTTTCCCTCCACTCTATTAGCTCGGCATATCTGCATAAAGCACACTTAGTGAGTTTAATCAATATTTTTATTAATTACACTTGTGTTAATGATGAGCAATATCTAAAAGAAAGGAAATGTACCCACAATTCTGTGAAGGGACAAAGGGAAACCATTTAGAAAGATGCCCCCTTTGTTTACCCACTCGGGATTTGAACCCTGACCACCATTCAGCGTTAAAATAAACTAAGTGAGCTTAGTTTTTAAATTAAGTTGAGGTTAACTTTAAAAACGAACCAACGGTTTAGTTCGGTCCCGGGGTGGCCTGGTGGTCTAGGGGTAAGGTGTCAGACTTCTGTGCTGAGGGTCCGGGGTTCACTCTTCGGTCTAGTCACAGATTTATCTGATTACCAAACCCTTCCTTCACCTCACACAAGACATCTTGTGAATGTGTGGAATTGCAGGCCTCCACCGTGGTTCGGATCCCACGTTAAACTGTAGGTCCTTCATTTCATCTCACAATCACCCTACCATTACACATCAGCGTGAGTCCGTATAGCCCGAACGGGTAGTAAGAAGTGGTGATAATAATAGTTCGGTCCCTGACAGTTTTCATTCATAATAGCCAGAGAAGAAGAGTGTCTACCTGCTAATCCGCCCCCTACCCCAACCTCTCTCCCCTACCCAAAACTTCAGGCCAAGACTTTCCAGTCCACCGCTGACGAAGATAGGTATTTTGGTTCTCAACGGGACGGACCGTTAGCACCAACTCTCACCTTTTTCTCAACGACACAAACGCTATCTTTGAGATTTTTCTTGACATTAGCTCTGTCCAAACAACGTTAAAGGACTACTCGACTAATCTCACGTGCGGTAGGCGTTTTAAACACTTATTGAATAAATGTATGCTCTACTACAACTAGATTTTTTAAATTATTTAGGCCCATGTCAAAAAGCCTATGAAGAAATTCAATTTTTTATTTTAAGAGCAACTAAGACACATAACATCCACAGTTAATAAATAGTATTTTATTGGTTACAAAACCAAATTAATCAATAGCATTAAGAATAGGGTTTATAAAAGTAAAGTTGAAAAGAAATTCATCCGAATTTACTTCAAGGGTAAGTAGTAAATTATTAAAGGAAAATACCTTAGCATACCTGACCAAAATCTGAATTAAAACCTCTCGGTCAGTGTAGACCCATACCAGATGAGCCTGATTACTTAGTCCGTTAGAGCAGAGACCTGGATGTGATGTTGGGATGAAAAACCCAATTTCCATACCCACATGGAGCAAGTGTGCGATAAAGAAAAATGTGTGCTGAATAAAATAATCAGCATAAGGCAAAGGCGATTACATCCCCCTATTTATATAACCATAGAGGTATCACGAGGCTTTATTTTACTCCATTGTGGGTTACGGAGCGAGCGTGTGGGTGCACCGTCTGATAAACGTAGTAGCAGATAAGGTGCTAAGAAAGCTTCGGAAAGGTAAGTCTACTCTTCTTAGGATCTCCGGCGCATATTCAACGACATATACCGACGCGTTGAACGTCACACTAGGTATGATTCCGCTGGATCTGGAGGTCAGGCGGGGAGGTACAATGATCTGGCTGAAGAAACGTGCACTTCGCCAAGCATAAAAACTAACCAGGATCGGAATGACGATGTCAGCGGGGATAGTAAGAAAGCTACAAGACGACTGGCAAAACAACTGGGCAAACAGCAAACATCAACGTTTGACGTTAAAACACCTGCAACCTATCCAGGGGCTTGTGCATTACATTACAGGACATGGGCCGTACAAAGCACTTCTCAATGACAGAGGACTAACTGAGACAAGGAATTGCGAATGCAGAGAGGAAGCAACAGCTGAGAATGTTGTTTGGGAATGTGTAACCACACAACACCTGATGAACCAGCAGCAAGCCATGCTACAGGGACCCCGTATCTACGACATCCTACTTGACGGCGTCCTATGAAAACTCCTCGACGAAGTTGCAACTATAATTTATCTCGATGAACGTGACAATTATATTGACAAACATAAGGAAGAAAGACAAAGACAGAACAGAAGAAGAACAGACAGAGGACAGACTACACGTAGACAAGATGGACAGTGGGAAAATGGAAAACACAAGACCTAGGATTTAAGATAGTAGTTATAAAATGTGGAAAATTCAAATACCTCAATTTCTCTAGGTATCCTGGAGAGGTCTACCGAGGGCATTCCAGGGGCAGCAGTATATTTGATGACCGGAGATTGTCTCTGTTATATCGGCAGTCAAAACATAGCAGCAGAGAGACATGCATGGGTAGGAGTTTGGGATTCCAGGGACAGCCATGTATCTGACGACCGGAGACTGGCCCTGATATACCGGCAGACAAAACATAACATCAAAGCGACATTCAGGGTAAGGATGACTGGATCGACTATGGTGTCCCATGACCTCGGACAACTCGACAAGTGTAATCTAAAGCCAGCAATGATGGGCTACCAGGACATAGACTTGACAGCCACCTACATCGGCCAATAGCAGCATCAAACCGGGAGTAAAACCATCCCGTAGGTCAACAAGGACTACGTGTAACATCCAAGCTTTGAATTCATTAAGCTACATTAGCTTTAAATTAAATTAAACTTAGTTTAAGGTGTGGCAGAAAGGATCGCGGGTCATTTTACAGTTTTTATAGAATTTTTTTTTTGCCAAAATAAATCAAATAATTATCCAGTATCAACATAGTTTAGTTTTTTGCAAATGCTAATATCAAAAGATATTCAAGATCTGTTGATATTAGCGTGTGCAGAAAACTAAACTCTTTATTGCTACTCGAGAAGCATTTGATTTATTTTGGCCAAAATATTTCAATTGTATAAAAACCGTAAAAATACTTGCGCTCCCTTCGGCTGCACCTGAAGGAGCCTCACTTTTATGTATTATTAGATCATAATATTGTTAAAGAAATTTCAAGATAGAGGAATAGAAAATACAGGAAGAATATAAGGAATATACATTTATAGAAGACATCTAGTCATTTAGACATATCTTAATACACACAAATAAAGTCCTAGGTCAATTTTTTGTTGGGTTTTTTTTTCGTACATTACAGACAACACTTATGTGTACATAAATACTGTTCATGATAACCTGTTTGTAAAGATGTTTTTTATATATCATTCATTTCTTTTGTCATTTTGAATTCTAAAGGTCATAAATTCTTTGTTTGTGTCATTTTTTAACATTTATCTTGAATAAGTATATTCTTAAACACCATCAATATTTCATGAATACATAAAAATTCAATCAAATGTATTTTTTAACACACAGATGTAGGAATGAGAAGATGATGCACTTTCTATCCTCTTTGCTTGTTTGGTTGTAAAATACACATTCCTGGTTAAACACAGCAATAATTTATAATTATTGTTAATCTGAAAAGCGTTATGTTGGGAGATTGAAGCAGGTGTTTGTAAATCAATATTATATTCAACCGGATGCAAGAGTAAGCTTTTCATTTAAGACACAATATATGTTCTAGTTTCCATTTTTAAAGTGCATTTTTTTATCGTCGCGTTTTATTACCCATTCGGGCTATACCTTATATAGGCCTACTGATTGCACAATTGGGTCAGGGATTAGGAAGGTTTAATTTAGAGCAGGGGCCGGCAAACATTTTTCATAATGGGTCAAATAGTTTGTATTTTAGGCTCTGCGTGCCAAGAGGCAAACCTGAGGATATTTATTTAGGTAGGCCTGCCTACTTAAATAACAAGAATAATAAAATGTGTTCACAAGTTACCGAACAAAATTTAATGGAATAGTAATAATAGTAATAATAATAAGTATACTACAATAATGTTTGAAATACAGCTCTACTATGAAAAGAATGGAATTGCATTTTTTGAGATAACATTTCGCCAAATTTGGGTTCAAAAGTAGAACTCTCTATCATCAAAATTGATTGCAAATGTTCATCTATTAAAAGTGACCTGTATTGAAATTTCACGTAAATCATATTTGAATATTTTTGTTCGCACGGGTACTTGCTGCCAAATACAACTATAAAACCCTAAGTAGATTATCTTAATTAAATATATTTATCGTTTGGGAGACATTTATAGAATTCTGTTAACTTCTTATCTTGAAATTTGCCTTTTAGCATGTCATCATACTGCAAATTAATCACTTGCAATTAAAGGGTGGGTGGAAGCTCCTCAATTAAACAGTTAAATGGATTTTGAAATATGGAAACATCTTCTGGACTTGCATAAAGATACAAAAAATGCTGCTGGATTTGAATTTGAAAATATAAAATTCATTCTTACCTGCGGGCCGTACAAAAGACAGGTGGTAGGCCGGAATTGGCTTGCGGTTCGTAGTTTGCTGACCCCTTATTTAGAGGAAGCATACCCGAATTTGCATGCAGAGAGGGAAACCACGATCTCTCCGTCATCGGAAGTCTAGTCTTTTGCGAGAGTAGCGTCTTAGACCATGCGGCCGCTAGAGGGAGTTCGTGGGCATTCATTATGGGCTTCTGTTCATTATGTTAGGTAAATTTTGGTAAAATTATATTAATTTTTTATTATTTATATGTACTTTCTTGGTCATATGTTTAGATAATCAAAGTAGAGCTGCAGGGTATGCTTGTTAAAACAGTTTACAGCAACGTAGTGTCCCTCTCTCGAGCTGTGTGAGCTGTAGTGTAGCTGTCAAGGCGGTTTGTTGAGAGCTGACGATACGACAGGGAGTATGTGCTAGGCCCGGGGGTGGTTCTACAACTCTGTACAACTTCAACAGCTACAGTACTGAGTCTTTCACTAGAGTCTTGAGGGTTTGTGGTGAGTAGGACAGATGTATCACCACCCGACGCCATAACAAGGCTGTCTCACAACCGTATTCTACACGCTTTATTATTAGTTTAATAACACCTTCGAGTTCTTAGCACTAACAACTATTCTGATTTTAATATGTTATTATTATTAGCACCGCGTCTTACTACCCGTTCGGGTTATACGCACTTACGCTAATGTGTAATGGTAGGGTGATTGTGAGATGAAATGGAGGACCTACAGTTTAACGTGGAATCCGAACCACGGTGGAGGCCTGGCATTCCCCACATTCACAAGATGTATTGTCAGAGGTGAAGGAAGGGTTTGGTAATAAGATAAATCTATGCTGGTACCCAGGATTGAACCCCGGCCGCCAGCATAGAAGTCTGACACCTTACCCCTAGACCACCAGGTCACCTGATTTTAATATGCTTTGCCTGCCAATGTTTATGGGTTTCACTATCGGGTGCGAGCACTATAGAAACATTCTCACACATGGTAAATGAAGGAGACGTGCATCGTGGTGAGCACTATAGAAACACTCTCGCACATGGTAAATGAAGGAGACGTGCATCGTGGTGAGCACTATAGAAACACTCTCACACATGGTAAATGAAGGAGACGTGCATCGTGGTGAGCACTATAGAAACACTCTCACACATGGTAAATGAAGGAGACGTGCATCGTGGTGAGCACTATAGAAACAATTTCACACATGGTAAATGAAGGAGACGTGAATCGTGGCGAGCACTATAGAAACACTCTCGCACATGGTAAATGAAGGAGACGTGCATCGTGGGGAGCACTATAGAAACACTCTCACACATGCTAAATGAAGGAGACGTGAATCGTGGCGAACATTATAGAAACATTCTCGCACATGGTAAATGAAGGAGACGTGCATCGTGGCGAGCACTTTAGAAACACACTCACACATGCTAAATGAAGGGGACTGCCGCTCCGGAGTAATTGACGCGGGCTTGTTTATGCGTCAGCACGCAGTCTATTACCGCGAGCCGTTTATTGCAAACATTCCCCTGGTTTATCGGCGACATGCAGCACAAGGGGGTTGATTGAAAACAGAAAGGGTGCCTCTAGATTAGTCTCCTCTGCGTACTTCATGGACTTGCTTATGGTGGCAGAGGGGCTGCCATCCGTCTTCAAGTTTACAGCAACTGCGAATCGTGAATATATTTTTTCTATTTCACAGAATCAACTTTGTGTTTTAGAAACCATCCCATAGTCCCTCGCTCTCACCAAAATGTTTACAAAGACTCAACTGGCTCTATTTCAAGTTTAGTAGATGGCGTGTTGATTTATTTTTTTCGTATTGCAAACATTGTTGAATTTTCCTCGTCGGGATTACCAAAGCCGATTCTATAAAAAAAATGCCATTAAAATTGTCTTGAAAGAGATAGGGTGTAATGAGGTGCACTGGAGAGAACTAGCTAGGTATAGAGTGCCTATTTTTTTAAGTGCAGCAATGAACTTTTTAATTACAAAGAGTTAGAAAGTGACGAAACTATGCATTGCTACTTTTTTAGGTACAAAAATTAAAATCTCCAAATTAATCATTCTTTCTTCCTATAGATAGTATAGGTACATTTTTCAGTAGTTAAAATGCACCATATTCGTACAATATTGAAAGTTCACGTCAGAACATTTTAAAAAAATCTAAGGAAAAATCCGGTTCAAATGATTCATTTAAATATAATATGTTGAAAAAAACGCCTGGACATTGTAATTAAACCAGGAATCCCGTATTTTCCCCGTATCTGAGTGTAACGTTTCGACACGTATTTAAATAAATATTTGTGAATAACATTAATCGATAGCAAAATGTTAATTTCAATTTATTGTGATTTAAGAACGTTAACAAATCACAATAAATCAATTGCGAGTACTTTAAGATAAAAAAAATTTGAAAGCAAGTTTCTGTTTCCAACTTTCATCTTGTGTAGTAATATACTATGACTTTATTCATAGGCGGAATTTCAGAATTTTTATCGGGGGAGAGGGGGTGCAGACATTTAACCAGGGAGGGACTCGTACCGGGGAAGTTTGGGAAGTATTCCGTACCAGTAAAACCAACAATTAATTAATTAATTCTGTTGGCAGTTAAAATAACTGTCAACAGAAAAGGACTCGGTTCGAACTTCCCAATGAAGAGGAACAGATTATAGTCCGTCCCTAACTTCACAGACCCTGGAAGCATCATCTCAAAGGATAGTCTTGTTAAGCAGGAAATAGTATCTGGATTGTTTGATTTTTGATCTACCTTCACCGGTGATCAAGTGGCATAAGGCGTTTGGATTCGGAATATATCATGTAAAAAACCTCCCATGGTGCACGTTGCACATTGTTGCTTCGCCTTTCATATATATTTAATCGTATAGCTTTTCTTTCTTCCATCTTGATTAGCTTTGAATGTACAATGTATTTGTACTCTTGGTAGCGTAAAGAAACTACCGAATACCCGGCGGCTGTGATATAAATGATAGCTCTTGGTAGAGATGATATTCACATGTTCATCACAGACTCTGCCTTATAATATGGGTGAAGAATGACTCAGAACACGATACGATCCTTTGATAGTTCAGTGGTAGAGCATTAGCACCCTAAACCAAAGGTCCCGGGTTTGATTCGCGTGTCCAGGTATCATTTGTCATTTTATTATACTATGTCTCAGATATGGATAATTTCCGTGATTATAATCATTCATCCGCCAAGCTCCGCCTTTCATACATACATAATTTGTATACTCTCTTTATTCCAACATTGTACTGTGTGTATAAAGGAACAGGGCTTATCTAATTGATTTGTTTCCGTTCCTGTAGTTTAACTCATTGACTGACGTTTCTACTGAGGCGCGGATTGTTTTCTGTTGATCAAAGGAAATTATAACATTCCAATTATACGTCAACGAGTATTACTACGGAAGCAAGTTGACGAAAGTAAATTAATCTAGATGTTGTGAGGACACTTTCCGTCCATAAATGAGGGCGTCTGGCGACATCTTCTGTCGTCAGAGCGCGCGTATGTTTGGGGAGTGAAGAAAAGGAAGAGAGGGGGGGGGGTGTTTGGACTAAACACCCTGCGAGATGATTACAAGAAGGGTATTGACAAGGGTGCGAGCTAGATTAGTCAGCTCAGCCTCCTGGCGCCCGTCCGGCCGACGTCTCGGGATCAAAAGGGTTAGCGTCGCCCTGATTGGGAGGCTATGCTGAGTCACGCGTATTCTTCCCGTTTAGCTGAGGTCGCTAGGGTGTTAGCCCTTAATGTGCGGTTGTAAGGAGAGCGTAGTTCCGCCCTTAGAAAGGTGAAATATACACGTCAAAACAAATTGATACGACCAAACTCGCTAAAGCAACGTTTTTCAATCGGTCAGAATATGTGTCATGGGAGTTTTTGTAGAGATGTGAGACATAAAAATTGCTGAGGAAAGTTCTTCTCTTTGAAAAATTGTCCTTTAAAAAAAAATTGAATCATATTTTGTGTAAAGTAATTTCAACAGATTAAATTGAACCAATGTAATCACGATATAGATATCCCAAATGTCAACGTTTATACTTAAGATTAATAATTTCTCCTAAGGGTGTTAACACCAGAAACATAAACAAATGCGCTTCGGTGGCAGCGAGGTCTAACGCGCTACTCTCGCAATAGACTAGACTGCCGATGACAGGGAGATTGAGGTTCGATCCTGGTTGGATGCACTGAGGGCGGTTTTCCCTAAATATTGTTCCACTCTAATGGGTGCAATTCCTCTAAATCCCACCTTCCTCATCCCTGACACAATAGCGTGACTAGTACATAGGCGTACAACCCGAACAGATAATAAGCTGCGGTGCTAAAAAACAAGTTAAGAAACGTATGAATGCGAGCCTTTGTAGACCATTTGTAAATCATACTTCATGACCAGTTTAGTGCCTGGTTCAGAGTACCTCGAGTTGAAAAAGTTGAAAATCGCTGAAGGTCTAATCATGGAAACAAATGTTGTATTAATGGCTGAAGATGATATGTGGCCACACAGATAGTTCACCGGACTCCTACCTTGGAATACGGGAAAGTCGCTTGCGGGTGCATTGCCTTTTTTTTTAACGTTGGGACTTATAATATTCTCTAGGTGAATACTGACACAATCATTAATATTCTCCCCTCTCATTTTTCTTTTAGCTTAGAGAATTCATGTAATATATTTTTAATCTCATATTCTAACCAAGTACATATATATTTAGTTCCTGGGAATAATAGTGTGTAGACATCTTTGAGGTTTTGCTGAGCAACTTTGAGAGAACACTTTCATGTTTTAATGTACACTCCGTTTACCCTGTACCGTAACAAGCTAAACGATGCTTGTCTCCACTATGGCGCAGCTTAAGTGACAGGGTCATAAAGTAGCCCACCAAGGTAAGATTACTAGCGTTCAGGGTAAACGAAACATGTATTTTGTTTATCCTGAAAGGTGGCAGTCTTAAGATCATAGAATGGTCTCTCAATGCAAGGATGCTACAATATCCATTAAATGGAGTGCACATTTCATTCCAAATAACGTATCGACCAGCTTACATGACTACATTTTGTGTAGGGTATGTCTCAGTTTTCTGAATATTTTAAATCTCAAAAGCAAATTAAATAAATAAGTGTCGAGACTGGCAACTCATCTTGAGCAATTACTCTGGAAGTTTCAAAATGTAATAGAGTACGCACTCCTGTGATGATGGCTCTTAATTTTATGGGAACAATCTTCCTTAAAATATATACATATCATATTATCATATATGTGTATAGCTTGAACAGGTAGTAAGACGTGGTCATTATATATATAAATAAGTAATCATCGGGTTGCTTTATCACACCACTAACATGTTGTCTGGTTGATATGGTGGGTGGCAGCACGACAACAGCGGCCAAGAGACCTTCTGGTACCTGAGAAGAACACTCCTTCACGTTGTCCGGCGTGGATGGTAGTTGACTGTTTCCTTCATCTCTTGGCAGCATGGTAACAGTAGGCAATAGGTCCTGAAAGGGGGGCTGCATCGACAGTTCACACCCCCAGTCTTAAACAGAAAAACGCCCAGTTACCACACCAAACCTCAACTTTCCCTCCCTTTGAAGATCAAAAATAGACCAACCGTTGAACGATTCAGGTTCCTCTCGAAAGATGCCCTCTAATAGGGGTTTTGGATGTTCATCGTATTCGTCCACCACTCAAAGAATACAACCACCTAAGCCAAATAACACAGGCACAGCATATAATTAAGTATGGGTCGTGGCTTCAACCAAACTTTTTTATACGTCGTATACACCGACCTCTGTTTAATCTGTCTGGCAAACAAATTTCCTATTTGAAATTGTTTTTATACAAAAGGCTCACCCGGGTACATTAGTGTTCCTGTCCCCTATTGACTATCGAGTGTTTGCATTTATTTTCTCTAATAAATTGGTTTGAATGTACCGTTACTTGATCATTCTTGTCTTGATCGTGAGGGTGTAGGGTCTCTCTCTCTCCGCAGAAGACTTTTGACTCGCTTTGGTACCTGTTTAGTTTCCTGTCCAAGTGTCGTGTTTGGACAGATACGTCCCGCACCTACTACGCACACTACGCACACTACGCACGAGTCTTGTAAAGGTCTATCTTCCTCCTAGCCCAAAGTGGTTGGTTTTCCACTCTCTCCACGCAATTGTTAGAACAATAATTTACTCATACTGAAGGTATATTGTCAGTATGTTGAAGTCCATTGTTGCCGATGAGTGTTGATTGTACCAGGGGTAAATTTCTATGCCACACAACTTTTCGTTTGTTCACACGGCAAGTCAGAACAAAGTTTAGTCAATAGATTGGATATCTTAGAATCATAATACACATCGGTGGAGACGTGGACCAAATCGTCAGGCTTGTTTAAACCAGTTTGCTTGTGACCGGATTCGAATCCAGTCTTGATTCTACAAAGGTTATTATTTCAATAATTGCTCAAGATCTATTTCAACGCAAATGTGGGTACATTATTTATAAATTATATATTCTTCACCCCTACCTCATTAGTGTACTGCAAAGCCCGGACAGTTGGTAAGACGCGGTGGAAAACAGCTTGGAGTACTTATATTAGAAAATATAACTCCATTTTTTACGAAGTATCTTTTGAAATACATTTTTCCTTACATAAACTATATAGTAGGATTCTTTTAGTAAAAAAGGCCTTCAAGGCATTATTCTTCTTAAGAGAATCGGGCTATACATAAAAGAGTTGAAGAATTTTGGACGTTTTTACTTTCTATCGATCCATCGGAGAGAAAGTATTGTGATCGTCAAAAAATTCGGACTCGAGATTTTGATAAATGTTGACGTGTCATGATCCCCTGAAACCAAAAAAGTTGTATTCGTGATGCCGTCTGTCTGTACCTCAGGCTAGAGCTTAAATTATTTTACTGATTGGGCTAAAACTTGGTATCTGGGATTTTTGGAATTAGATAGCTAACCCTAAAATTGTAACGTGCTAACTGCCAGTTAGCACGTACACTAAAAATACCTTATATATAATTATCACCATAAATGCAATAACTAATAAATCGTAATAACGTGTGGCAGATATAAACTCACGATGAAATCGTGTTGCTGGAAACGCCCAAACTTGAGGAAAGTGCCCCAGCTGACTGTTCCTGGAAGTTCAATACAAGGACATCTTACACGCTGGCCTGACGTAGATGTAATGACGAGTGGCTTCCTTGTGTTGTGTTTAGCGACCGTCACCTAGCACTAGTTGTCTTTCTGCTCAGTTCTGTAAACTCATTGCCCTCCTCCCCCTTCCTTGTGAACGTCCCTTTCCTAATACGTCAGTGCATTTTGTATAAAACAGCCATCCCTCGCTTCACATTTTGTATTATATTGTAACGATTCGTCGGAGGAACTGCCTAGAAGTGAACCAAGGACTAATTAACTGAGCAAGGGAGGATCACTATGTTTAATGCGTTGGTCTCTCCTCGCCGCAGGTGAAGTAAAGTCCGTGACTATGAGTAATTAATATAATAATCTTAGATAGAGTCTTCGTGATTGTTTTTCTATATCCATAAGACATAGTTTTGTATGTTGTTATGTCCCTGATTTGACCCTAAAGAATATTTGAAAGCATTAACAATATACTCCTCTTAATTTTATATATATATATATTATTTTATTTGAATTTTATATTTTATTACTTGGCGCTTAAAACAAGTCTTCTTCTAAATCATTCATATATGATTGTTACCAGATTCTAACTAGGAAATTACTAGTTATTTCTTGTTGTTAAGTTAGGAGGTATCAGCTACTGTAACTAACTTCAGTGTGTGACGTAAAGTTGAGTCAAAGTTGCAATGTAAAAGTCTTTTAAAATTTAACTTTCTGCTCTGGAACAACCCAGAACACTGTAGATGTTCAATTTGAGGCAGTGGCCGTTTCTCGGCCATTCTATATGGCTCTATACGTTTTCACTAACTAAACATTCTAGTAAGTTCCTTTGGACTTAGGTACATCACGGATGATCTAATCTCAGAGCATACTGTGATGTCAGTCATTGTCTTGGACGGACGTGTGTTAGGGCTCGTCTAGATTATGTGCAACATGGTCGTTTTTCTATCAATGTATCAATAATTATCATTGAATAGACCAATATAAACTCTATCTGACGTTAGTTATTTCTATAATAAAAAGTGAGGCCTAATGTAGGGGAGTGATAATAACTATTTAAACGTAACAAATGACGAAACAACCGCGGGACAGTCAAACAAGTAAAAATCCCGTAATATTATAAATGACTTCCAAACGTGGGGCATTTATAATAAAAAATATTACGTAAGGTAGCAATTGCGGCCCAACGTGGACCAGCTATAAGAACATATCAATTGGACACCAATTGGCGTCCAAACGAGGGGCCCGTTATGATGTCATAGGTTTACTCTGTTTAACTATGTCCATAGTACATAGTTTTGTATGTTGGACTTTCTGACTGGTTTTTCTATGCCCATAAAGCATAGTTTTGAATGCTAGAGTCTTTGCTCTATTTGTCTATGTTATGATGTTATTTGCCACCCTACCTTATATTTCCTTATTTTTTTTCTATTTTTGTGAACAATTTCCTATTTTATTTCCCGTG
>CABFOW010001092.1:137670-173169 GCA_902141385.1 Timema californicum | reverse complement strand
GAGGGAGTAAAGCCTCGAAAAGGAGTGCAACAACTTTAACCTAGGGGCTGGGGATCTGTTCTCTCCTTCTCTGTGACCAAGGGCAAATTTGCAAGAAATTTTGCTATTGAAATTATTAAAAACAAAAATGTTATCACAATAAAGTCCACGCCAGAAGAGAGTTTGGAGCCCTAAGAGGTTTGAATTCTGTCATAATCATAATAAATCCTGGTAGTAAAGACTTTATCATAGCACGCAGCAACACATTTTCTTTGGACATTTTTTAATCTGAAAGAGTCAGTTAAGGTAATGGAATTCCAAGCAACACTTGCATATTCTAACTTAGCAGGGCGTGGTACAGACATAAAAAAACTATCAACTTTCTTAAATGATGAAGTAATAAATTTAATAAGTCCAAGTAATTTCAATGATTGGGAAATTACATGGTCAACAAGACAGTGGAAATAAAGTTTGTTAACCAGTAGAACACCAAGATCATTAATATAAAGGGTGCGAACTATGTTTTTATCACCCAATTTATGAGTAAAAAAGAAAGTATTAGTTTTCCTAGTAAAATATATAGATTCAGTTTTAGATTTAATAGATATTCCATTTTCAAAAGACCATTGTAAAATACAGTTTATATAATTTTGTAAATCTATACAATCTACAATTGATTTGATAAATTTAAATAATTTTACATCATCAGCAATGAGTAAATAACTATATGAGTTCAAATATTTACCAATGTCATCAATAAACACATTAAAGAGAAAAGGACCTAAATTAGAACCCTGTGGTATGGCACAGGGGGCTGAAAATGTATTTGAGGTGTGCGAATCAATTTTAATAGTGAATGATCTTTCATGCAAATAACTGCTGAACCAGTTTACATATGAGTGAGAAAATCCAAAATTACCAAGTTTAGAGAGAATAATACTATGCTGACATAAGTAAAATGGCTTACTTTGGTCAAAATAAATAACATCAACCTCACCTTGGGCAGAGACTTGAGGGGCAACATGCCTAAGAAATTCTACTAAATTAAGTGACATATTTATTTTTTATAAAACCATGTTGATTATCTGAATGTTTATTTTTAAGGTAGTGGAATGTATGCTCATGTATGATTTTCTCGAATACTTTTTAGAAAGTGTTTAAGAGAGAAATTGGTCTATAATTACAAGCATTTGTTTTTGACCCTTTTTTATAAATAGCTATGAGAACATATTGTTTCCATGTAAGAGGAAAAGTTTAATTTGACAGGTTAATGTTAAAGATATAGGCTAGCAAAGGACTGAGAATGGTGGCACAGCCATTATACAATAAAACTTGGAATTCTATCTGTCACGGCACATCTAGAAAAACTCAATTTTTCTTTAGAGCATTAGCAACATCCAAGGGTGTAATGTGGCATGGATACAAGGCCGCGCTAGTTTCAATAACGGGGCAGGGTAAAACAGGAAAGGCTGAATTATAAATGGAATGAAAGTAGGTCCCAAACTCATTATCAATTAATAATGAATCTTGCTATTAATTTCTAGGTTGTATGGGGAAACTTTATTCACACTTCCTTCACCTCTGACAAGACATTT
This sequence comes from Timema californicum, assembly GCA_902141385.1. NCBI lineage: Eukaryota > Metazoa > Arthropoda > Insecta > Phasmatodea > Timematidae > Timema > Timema californicum. Next base: position 171,595 of record CABFOW010001092.1, on the reverse strand, counting down.
GTGAATGTGAGGAATGCCAAGCCTCCATCGTGGTTCGAATTCCACGTTAAACTGTAGGTCCTTCATTTCATCTCACAATCACCCTACCATTACACATTAGCGTTAATAATAATAATAATAATAATAATAATAATAATAATAATTTATTCACACGATTATTTTTTACAAACTTCCAAAATTCCTTCAGTTTGCATTTAATACTATTTTCTATTGAGTTCATCCAATTGGCTCTGTCTATAATCTAAGTAGTTTTAACTAATTTACGAAAGTGAGAAAAATGATAATAGAATACACCATTATTTGTTTGTTTAAACCTTTTGAATTTTTTTTTCCTAATATAGTATTTAAGAGTAGAAGAAAACCAATTCGCATATTTGTATGAATTAAGATTATTAGTTATACGAATATGCCATAATAATAATAATAATAAAACAGAAATTAACTTAGCTAAATGTATTTAACGGGACCTCTGCTGTTGAACACTTTCAACTAATATGTCTATTCTTGTTTTTAATGTTTTACTTAATGCTATTCGCATGCAGGAGTCAATTCGGAGTCAAATTCGCTGGTTCGTTTTAATATTCACCATTCTGAAAAATCCCTTTTCACATAAAAAATACCTAAAAATAAAGGCAACAAACTTTGAATGAAGTTGGTAAACAGATGGAGACTATATGTAGCATCCGTGATCTCTATTATCCATGCTTCCCCTTCCCTACATTACCCCAGAAAATCGAGAGTCTACTGGACTTACATGCTTACGATCATATAATTCTTTCTTCCAAAACGTAAAATGTAAGATAACACAGGCCTGCGATGAAAAAAAAATACAAGGTAATTAATAGCGGAACTTTATGTATTTTTTGGTGCCGATTTAAAAAAAAAATTCTATCATGTCACGTTTTCTTGAAAAATTCAATTTTACTTTGGTTTTTATGAACATTTACCATAAAAAAATTCAGCGTTGAATTTCCTCCCTCCCTGCCTGACCATCATTCTACCGTGGTGAAACATACAGAATAACCCTATGTGACATCTTCCCTTCACCAACCCTCCCTCCCCGTCGCAACCTGTCTCTGCCAATAGCGTCACGCGAATCATTATCTCGGTTCTTTATCTTGGTTCGCTGATCTCGCAGGAATGCTCGCTAACTGAGCGTTATCGGCAGTCACCTATTTTTTCGAGCTTTATCTGGATTGATCCTGAACGTGTTATCTTTCTTAAGACTGAATTATCTCGACTTTTCTGGAGTCATCAGAAAATATATAAAAGATATGTCCTCATGAGGAACTCGGTTTATCTCTCTTTAACCCAGAAGATCGTGTACTTACCGTGTTGGTAGTAAGATAAAAGACGTGGAAATTTTTAAGTTCGTCACAATTTTTCTTTCATGTGTAGTGTCGTGCGTGCGCTGATACAGTGACAAGTGAAAACTTATTCACAGAAACAATATTAACGGTTGTTTTTCTCTGTGCGTTTCGTGAAACATGGCTTCGAGTTCGAGACGTTGTGAAAATTTGCCAGATGACTTTTGTTACATATGCGGCGAATATAGTGTTATTAAAAATCGCATGAGGAGTATTACAGACTATGTAAGATAACTTTATCTTGCGTATTTTGGCATGAAACTTGGAGATCAGGACAAATCTTGGGCTCCTCATAAAGTTTGTGTGCAGTGTCTCAATGATATATGCTTATGGCTCAAAGGAAAGAAGACTACCTTACGATTTGGAATTCCTATGACATGGAGGGAACCTAAAAACCACTCTGATGAGTGTTACTTTTGTTCCTGCCATGTCCGTGGGGATAACAGCAAAAATCAAAAGCTAATCTCTTATCTTGATAACATTCCATCGGCCATACGTCCCGTTCCTCATGGACATGATGTGCCAGTGCCTTTGCCTCTAACTGAATTTCCAGTCATCTCTTCAGAGTCTTCAGACTCGGAACATACAGAAGTTCAAAGCTCCGATACCGATTATAAGCCCTCTGAAGGCGATTTACCTCAGCCCTTCTCTCAGGTTGAATTTAATGATCTGACTAGAGAGGCCTTTTGAAAGAGGCAGCTGAATTGTTGGGCTCTATATTGAAACAAAAATTGCCAAAGGAACTTCTTTTTATTGGTACAAGAATCGAGAAAAGGAATTTGTTAAGTACTATGAGGAAGAGGAGAACCTGGTCTATTGTTCTTATGTTCCCGGATTGATGATCAAATTTAATATCACATACGATAAAGATGAATGGAAGCTGTTTATAGATTCATATAAAAGGAGCCTTAAAGCTGTCCTTCATCACGGAAGCCAGTATGCATCTGTACCAGTTGGACACTCGTTACATTTAAAAGAACGCTATGAAAACCTGGCTCTTGTTTTCAACAAAATAAAATATTCCGACCATGGTTGACCATTTGCGGTGATTTTAAAGCTATCTCCATGCTTCTTGGTCAACAAGGCGGATATACAAAGTCCCCATGTTTCATTTGTGAGTGGGACAGCCGTGATAAGACTCAAAAATAAGTCAAAAAGAATGGCTGAAAAGACAAAATCTTGAACCAGGCATTAAGAATGTGATTTGGAACAGTTTAGTTGATCCAAAAAAGTATTGTTACCCCCTTTGCATATACAATTATGTGTAATGAAGCAGTTTGTCAAGGCTATCCCAAAAGATGGCAATTGTTTCAAATACCTTTGCAAAAAGTGTCCAGGTTTATCCAAAGCCAAGTTGAAAGAGGGAATCTTTGTTGGTCCAGATATCCGAAAGCTTCCGAAGGATAAAAAATTTGAGACTAGTATGACAACCAAGGAAAAAGAAGTTTGGGTTGCCTTCAACGATATCGTGAGTAAATTTCTGGGTAATTACTAGGATCCTGACTATAAAGCAATTATTATGAATATGCTGGACAAATTTCAAGCGTTGGGTTGCTCCACTAGTGTCAAAATACATTTCCTTAACTCACATGTGGACTTTTTCCCCCAAAAAATTAGGATCAGTCAGCGGAGAGCAGGGTGAAAGGTTCCACCAAGACATCAACGATATGGAGCACAAATATCAAGGAAGATGGTACAAGAACATGCTCGCCGACTACTGTTGGATGTTAATACGAGATAGGCCTGAGATTGAACATAAAAGAAGACCGCCAAAAATAAGTTTTAAAGGAAAAATAGTACGTAGTTAAATATAAACTTTTTTCTTTTGTTTTGTTTTTTGCTCAGTTTAAAATTTAATTCAAACTTTCATGTACACAAACATAATATTTGATCCTCTTGGTCAATCGTCTATTTTATGTAAGTTACATTAATAAAAACAAATAAAAATAGTATATCGGTGATTTTCTTCTAGAAACTGCACCATAATTTGATGTAAAAAAGTTTAAACTCAAGGGATTTTTTTGTTTTTCTCTCGACCAGAGGTGGCTCGTGAGATCTGGAAACAATGGTTTACATCCATTTAAACCCATAAAAATTAATCGAGCTCTGAAAAATCAATTTTCCTTATCAAGAATTGATTATTTTACATAGATTTAAATGGATAAAACCACTGTTGCCAGTTAGTACATGAAAAATTGTTCGAGAGAATCTCTTTTCAAATAGGATTTTAGCAAAAATATCTATATCGATTTTACAAAAAAATCCTGACGTTATGAAAAAAAATGGGGGTCACTTTCGAAATCAGCACACCAAATAACATAAAACTCAACGAAAACTTATCTTGTATTTTTCAAAAACTTCACTTTTGTAGGCCTGTGTAATTGACTTCAGTAATAATCAAATAATATTTTAAGTTATTTTTTCGAGGCCCCCTAAATACCTTTCGTGGACCCCCGGCTAAGAACCGCTGCTCTAAAGGTTCTTCCAAAGTATTAGGTCTCGAATTGTTTCCAGGAAGTATTCATGTAAATTTTTGTAATATTTCCCAGCACACGATTGTATTTTTATTAAAATGACTGGTTTTTAACACTTAGCAAAATAAACTTTATATCTTATTTTAAAGTGAAGGCATTTAATAACTATCCAGTAAAGAATAAAATAAAATGTGCACTTATTGTGCTGTGGTTCCATACATTATTCTGTTTTCATAAATTACATTACATAGACGTGTATAACAATTTACATACATTTGCAAGTGGGATTTTTTTATTTTACTCTCCCAAAAGGAAAGAATAAAGTTAAGGTTTTACCTTTTCCTCTCTATCCAATAAAGTCAACGTCACATTTAAATTTACATTTATACAACTTATTGTAATAGAAATACCGTGACAAGCCGTTTATCAAAAATTAAATCTTGAATAGAGAGCGATCAAGTGAAACGAAAAGAGCTGACTTGCGATAAATTGCTTTTGAAAAAAAAAAAAATCTTGCCTGAAAGAGCTTCCAGCTTGCTAAACGTTTTTCCTTCTTCTAGTTTTCGCATTAAATACACTTCATCGTTGTGTTTAAATATGTGACGTGTTTCTGACATATTTTACCAACCTCGGTGTCAATTTCAGTCAGTCTTGTGCGTATTAGGTTTTATAAGCTACTCTACTGAAGGTAAAATTTTACAAGCCATTATTCCTTTCTTTTAATTAATGGTACGTAATGATGGTCAGCAGAATAATTCCTGATAGATGAGTCAAATTCAACTAAGTCAAAAATTACAACCTGTTAATGGGTTTGATTACAGTGTTCAGATCGTAATTTTACAATTGAATTAATCAAATTATTTATTTTATAAGTTTTACTAAACAAATTTAAAATCATTAAGTCAAATTATGCCACTCCAACTTATTTACTAATCTACCTAATGTATTAGTTGGACTGTTACATTATTTTCTGGTCTACTATTCGAAACACGCCTCGGTGGCGTAGTTGGCTAACACGCTAGTCGTGTTGAGCTCAACTGCTGAGGACGAGGAGATCGAGGTTCGAATCTCGGTCGGGTGAACTGGGGGTGGTTTTTCCTAAATGGTTTTCCACTCCCCCTCTACGCAAATGCAGATTCACTTCCTCTAATTCAACCTTCCCAACTCCTACGCCATTAGCGTAGTTAGCACTTAAAGCGTATAACCTGAACGGGTAGTAAGACGTGGTGCTAAATAATAATAGTACTATTCGAACCTGTCATAAATCCCGTTCTCTAGCTTTATTTTTGTCCCCGCATCACGCGTCTAGGCTATCTGAAATTAATTACATTAAGACCATTAATTGCTTAGGGATGAAGAAGGTAGTGTTAAAAAGAAATATACCCATATTTGCATGATGATAAACATGAAAACTATTAGGACACCCAGTCGGGATCCAAACCCCTCTCAATAAAACTATACTAGATGACTTTGAAGTTCTTTGCGTGTACCTACCGATGTAGGTCACTGTTATTATTACTATTAGCACCGCGTCTTACTACCCGTTCGGGTTATACACTTACGCTAATGTGTTATGGTAGGGTGATTAGGGGATGAAATGAAGGACCTACAGTTTAACGTGGAACCTGAACCACGGTGGAGGCCTGGCATTCCACACATTCACAAGTTGTGATTAATACACGTCTTGTCAGAGGTGAAGGAATGGTTTTGCAATCAGTTAAATCTGTGCCGGGACCGGGGATTGAACCCCGGCCCTCCAGCACAGAAGTCTGACACCTTACCCGTAGAACACCAGGTCACCTGTAGGCCACTGTTCATAAAAGTGTTTAACGAAAGGGGCTAGGGTGAGAAATATTATTTCTATGAAATGGTGCCATGTATGGAGAAATCCTATTAATGCACTAGATAAGGATTGATTCCAGGCCTACCAAAGCAGATCCAGGAGTATTAGATACTCATAAAACCTGCCAAAATCATTTTGTCTTATAAATAAAAGTCGGATATTATTTATTATTGGGATGTAAATTGTGTAACAATAATAATTAATCAAAATAAAGTAAATTGAATGTTTTTTGAATACTATAATATAAATCAACGGTAGCAATAATAACAGTAATACTAGGGTAGTTAAATCCTGTGTTATCGTTTAGCAGTTCTATGTTCTTGCTGTAAAAAGAAATGAACACCACTAGCATACAGAAAGAAGATATTTTTAAAACATTGATCCAATTAGTTTTTGAATAGCCAAAATTCTACAACAGGTCCGAGTAACTTTAAACAAAGTGGAATATATTTCATGCTAACTTTTAATATCAGAAATTACTATTTTCATCTATGGGTTGTCTTAGTGCAAGCCCAGACTTTTGTACTGAGAATGGGTTTCCCCCCTTTCCCCTTGATCAGGGTTTCCTAAACTTACTCCAGTCGCCTACCTCTAGGTGTCATGGTCTGATTAAAGTACCTCTTCCAGATCTTTAAAAGAGAGAAGTGAACAAGAACCTCCTATATTGTAGAGTATTAATGATAATTACGAATGTTGATAAAGTTTTAGTGGTACTCCAAACAAAGCCGTCGCGTAGAGAAGGAACCTTATAAAATTCCAAGACATCGTATCAACATTTGCGTTAATTTGTTTATTAGACTTAATATTATCAACAAATATTGTATAATTAAAATGAACTCAGTGGTTCGTCACGTACCCCCTGAAATACTATTATTGAGCGGTAAATGAACCACATTTTGGGGAAACTGGTTTTGATGAATAATGTTGCCCTTCCTTTAAATTACCCTTCTTCTCCTCTTTGCTAAGGTGGATAATTATGTTGTTTTAATTGAATTATTAAAATAATACTTTATTCATTTATTATTCTATAAGAAGTATAAAGTTTAATTTTGTGTTCTTGTTCTTTACCGAAATGTTGGTTAGTCCATTATTGCTCTAGTCTCCTGGCGTTCTCCCCCTTGAGTCCCCCTCTCAACATCCCCACCCCCTCCCCCAACATATAAACCTCAGCGCAGACAAGGTACTGGGTCGATGTGCCACCCATAAAACCGTTTTGCATCACTTCGTGTATTTATACTTCACTTTTTATTTGACGTGAGCGGTTTTTTAAGGGGAGGNTTTATACTTCACTTTTTATTTGACGTGAGCGGTTTTTTAAGGGGAGGGGGAAGAGCGTTTTGTATTAGCCTCCCTTTATAAATAAATGTGAGGAAGGAATAGGTTAGAGTTGGAATTTATGCACCGTGATTATCAGAGTCACGTTATGCCACTTGAAAGATTTGAACAGAAACTGTTTCAAATAAATGTTTAATTTTGTTTGCTTGGGTACTTATATCAGCAAACTTGTAATCTTATTTATGTAAAGGTTACGTTTCATAAATTATCAGGTAACAAATTAAAATGCGATTTTTTTTCAAATGATTTAGATTATATTTTTTGCACTGATTTATCACGCGTTATCTTAGATAAGGTCCATATTTACAATATACTTTTTTAATTATACACATTTGAAAAATAATATTTCACGAGCTTGTTCTGCATAAAGTTACAATGAACCATTAATGTCATAAGATAAGCTAGTTTTTAGGCCTTTTTACGACATACTGAATATAATACTAGCCAACCTAACAAAACCTAGCCATCCATTGGTAAGCGTATTTAGTGTTGGGCTTTGTTTGTAAAAAAGTGCATTTTTGTCGTAAGAGTGGATAAATTAATTAATTCTAGTTTAATTAAATGAACTATTGTGATTTACACAAAAAGGCCATGTATGAATTATTGGCCATAGCTGAAAATGGGTTAGGGCAACCATGTTCCAGGTTTGACCATGTAGCTAATTAATAATAATGAGAACACCAGTTTAACTGGTAACTTCTTCCGTCGCAAAATAAAAGAGATGCCAAAGGTTACAATTGTGCTGGGTGATTTAAAGATTATGACATCGTGATGTATCGTCTGCGGGAAATCGATATTCACGATATGTCACTTTTGTGAGGTGAAGGTAAGATTAAAGATAGGAGAAAAATGTGGGGGAGAATAAAGGGGCAATTTTTTTTAACAGTCATGAACTTAGATAAATAAAGAAACTGGTGTATAAAATTTGACATTTGAGTGAATACATTTTGTTAAACTTATATTCTCAAAATATCAATATAAAAAAATTAAGCAATAGATAAGAATTATTATTTTTGAAAAAAATAAAAAAAAGCTTAAGGATGGCTTGGCACCCATTATTTTTTAATTTTTAATCTATGGTAGTTTCTTGATATACTCATTATTATAACACAAATAACTATCGTGCTTTATAGTGACTCGATTAATTTAGTTTTGTTAAGAGCAGGAAATAGATTGTATATAATTTTGTTTACCATTATACTCCATCAATAGATTATCAGTCAAGAAACAGTTAAAATAATAATTTCTCTGAGCTTTTTGAGTCTAGTCTTTAAGTAATTAAGGTTATTAAAGAAAAGGCGTGGACACACGATGGTACATTGTGGATAGTGCCACTTTGCTGACTTCCACAGTATTAGTTACCAATAGGAAGAACACCATCTCAGTGGGTGAATCGGATTAAGTAACCCAGACCCGACATCCCATACCTCATCCTAAAGAACGCAAAAGCAGTGGAGGAAACCCTTCCAAGCAGACATCTACCAGACATTTACTGAAGATGTCTCCATAGAAAAATCCCTCTTCCAGCATTCTTAGATTAATTTTGCCTATCCCCACCCTTATTACACCCGATTTACCTCCAGACACCACCCTCCATTCCTAATCTTCGAATCTCATCCAACATAACTCCTCCTGATCCGAGAACGACTTCGGTCGGTCCTCCATCGAGTCCCTTAGAAATCAAACAGTGTCCCTTTGCCCCAGTTCTTCCAGCTCTTTCCAACCCTATTATCTGGGAGGACATGGCCTGGGACCTCACCTCCATTCTACAGCAAAAAGGATCATCATCAGAAGACGACCGTCCTTCGACCAAGCAGAAACGCGCACAGTTACTAACCTTGACCAACGGTACTACCACCCAAACACCCACACGACAGCCATACTCCCCCAGACTACTTCCTAAATTTACATAAACCCAATTCCCTGACGTAACAACATTACCTGTAGTTATCCTCCAGATAGGTAAGACCATTCTTTATAGCCTATTCTGCAACAAATGATGACTGCCAGTTTAACTGGGAACTTCTTCCGTCGCAAAATAAAAGAGATGTAGGTATATCTTGAGTCTTGGATGATTTCTGGAAGGGTATGTGGAGGTGGCCTCTTTAAGTCTTCCAACTTTCTGTCATGCGTGATTAGTATATGTTTTACATTTTGGAGGGACAAATCTTCACAGTCAAAACATCAAGTGATATTACTATCGCGTTATCTCTATAAGTACTCTATGAAGATGTAAAATACATTTTCTTGCAGCTCCTTTGGTTTGGCCGATGACCCAAAGACACAAATTAAGGCAAATAGTTACTTGAGAGATTACGGCATTTATACAGCTTCTTACAGTCTTACTAGCCCATAATCTTTTATTTTCAAGATTTCATTTTACTTTCTCGACAGGTATTGTGATCGTCAAAAAATTTAACTCGAGATTTTGATTAATGTCGACGTTTTATGACCCTCTGAATCAGAAAAAGTTGTTTTTGGATTGCCGTCTGTCTGTCTGTACCTTGTGCTAGAACCTAAACTATTTTTCAAATTGGGCTAAAGCTTGGTATCTAGGATCTTCATAGGGTTGCCCCGAAGGGTTTTTTAATTTGATATCCAACCCTAAAATTAAAGGTAGTTCCCTCTAGAGCGAAAAGATAAAAAATTGATTTTATCAAAATCGCCTCTAACGCTTTTGATTGGATTTCATGTCAAAGCATTGGTCATTATTACAAACAAAATGGCTACTCTCACATCATCTATGTAAAACATCCTGTATAAAACTTAAATTTTCCTAAAGTGGAAATGGGCGGCTTATAATCGGAATTTTACAACGATGGAAATGTCTACTCACTTTAATAAAATAGCTGTTAGAAATGCCGTGTATTTGTTTTCTCGTGCCACACTGTTAGCAAATGCTTTGCAAAAGCAGGTTTTTGAGATATTGAGGAAGCTGACGATGAAGAGGACAGATAACCCCTCCAAGAGCTTTCTGTCCTGTTGAGAAGAGGACACCTGGACATCGATGCTGAGGCTGTTGTTTCTTTCGACTAGCATCTCCGCACTGAAGAAGGGGTTGAAAAAAGTAGCTCATCTAGTACAGAGTGACCCAACTGACCAAGAAGATTATGGCGTATACATTGATGAAGAAAGAAGCAGCGAACAGATTGTGAAAGATTTGAAGATCAAGAGCTATTATGAGGCTCTGTGTACAGGGAGGGACCTGATGAATTTGCTACATTCAAAAACTGTCCGAAGCTGATGGAGTTGATGCAGTAAGCTATGGAGGAGATTCAGAAGGCTGTTATCCAGAAGACAATAAAACAACCTACTTTGAAAGATAAGTGGCAGGACTATGCCGGAACAAAAGGACTATTGTACATACAGTACTGTATGTGGTAAGGTAGAAATGTACTAATGACTATTGCTTATGATACATACTATATTTTTACTGTACATAAAATAAACTAAGTGTCTAACCTAGTCATCTCTAAATTTTACCACCGCAGCGTTTTTTGTTTTGTTTTTAATTGTATTTTTAGTACACCTATATAAAACAGAAACCTGCCGAAATTGAATTTTTGATTGGGGCTCCAACGAGCTCCGTTTTATACAGGTTTAACTATATTATAAAAAATAAAATACTTTCATTATAAATGTATTTTTATAAAACTAATCGTTTCTGAGATATTGGCAAATATATTAACACAATTTTGTGAGTTTTAGGTTGCACAGAGATAAAAGTTAAGTTTTAACTTAATAATTATCTAATTCCTTAAAATAAGTAGATAAGTAAGTCTCTCAAAAAATTTGTTCTTTTTCCTTTAACCTCTTAGGCGAAATGTTTGTACAGCAATGATCTATCTCAATCATTTTGGACTCAATAGACAATATCAACATTTTTTATCGGTATAAATTTATAAATCTTTAAATGCGATAACCATAAGATGTGCAACCTCTAATAAAATGTCAACAATTTTAATCAGAAGTAGAAATTTTAATATTAAGTGTTTTTCTTTTGGACCCAATATTACGGGTGTTTGTGATCGACTTTTTTGGTTTGAGATGAGATGGGGAACTATCAACCATCGAAACAAGATCGGGAACGGGAATTTTAGAATCCCTTACTTCGAGACGAGAACAGGAATATTAAAAATGTAAAACTAATTGATTTTAAATGTGATAATACTACGTATCTTAAAACACTGACAATATTTAATTTGTTAAATGAATGAATACATAGGCCCTAATAGAGGAAATTTAAACATATAAAGTTGAAAATTTAAGCAATTTTTAATACTTTTGCTATAGCTTAGGCTACTTAAATTATAAACATCTATAAAACACATATTAAATCTAAATTTACATTTATAATAGGTTAACATACATATTTATATTTAAATGATAAAGAAAACAAGAAAACCAAGTTTAAAAGTAAATTGAATATGGAAAAAAATCATTTCCTGAGCCTATCCTGAAATTTCGGAATTACAGAATATGTTTCTTGGCAATCGGTTCGGGAAATAATTTTACCTTTGGGAATCCCGCACACCCCTATCCATTATCGATATTTTTTATTGGACCAAATATACAAATGCACAAAAAACATGTAAATGTAAGCTCAAAATAAATACAAATGTTGAACTTTAACAGTGTAATTTCTAATTGCCAAAGAAACCCTTTATGTATTTACTAATAATATTAATAAATAGCACACAAAATTATAAATCTTAAATCTCTCTTTGGATTTGAGATTGAAAATTTTATTCTAGTTTCTACTAGTTTTTGAAGGGCAAGTAACTTGTCGATGAGTTAAAATGAATTACAAAATCATGGTTTTTCTCTTAAAATTATATTTATTTTTTATAAATTTTCAATTTTGGATGCTTTGCGCACCTTTTGAGTGATTTCTCAACAATTTCAACAAATTTCTATATTTTATGTTTACTAAGAAGTAATGAAAATCCTCTGGACTGATATACATACGTATACACAGAGACGTCAATATCGCAATAGACTGGATTGCCGATGACAGACAGAAAGAATTGGGTTTAAATCCTGGTCGCGTGCACTGAGAGAGATTTTCTTAAGTGGTTTTCCAAACACCCTTCACGTAAATGTAGGTACAAGTCCTCTATATTGATACTTGCTTATTCCTAACAAATTAGCGTGATTATTTCATGAGCGGATCACCTGAACGAGTAGTGAAACGCGGTGACAAAAATGTTCATTAAATAAAATAACATTTTCATCTATCTCAACATTTCATAAGAACGTACATTTTATGTAGCTTATGTCTCTAAAAGGTTGTCACGAATGTAAACGGTTTAACGCTTTGTTTTAAATTCAATATCGGCGCGTGTTCGGTACAATATCATAGGTATATACAAATTAAGGATACTTTGTTTAGAGCAACACACATCTAAATATATATAAATATATATATATATATATAATTTAAAACAGATAAAAGGATGTTATTCAAATTGTACCTATTTGTAAGGGGGAAGGTAGAAAGTCGCTAAATGTTTCTAAAAATAACAGCATGGCACCTATATGTATTCTTTATGTATAAATATATATATATATATATATATATATATATAGTTTATTTGTAAGTATAAATATAATCTATATAAATTATTATATGTAAATAAATATTATATTATATACAATAGTATGAATATATATGTTATGTATTTACCTATAAACTATAATTTTTTATGTTTACATATAGTCTATATTAAATGGATAGTATTTTGTTAATTTTAGAAACCTTAGAAGCTGTTAATATTATGAGCTATCTATAAATATCATATATAAATATTATATATATAGATAAATATCATATATACATATAAATAATATATATTGTATTCATAAATTTGTTTTATAAATATATATATATTAAATATAAATTGTTTAGCTATATATACATAAATATTATATATTTTTAAATATTGTACATATAAATATAATAATTTTAAATATTAGACATATATAAATATTAAATATATAGGTAGGATGTATAAATTTAATAGCAGGATATAATTAGGTAAATAATAATAATCGTGAAAACACGCAATGTTTAAATTCACAATATGTTTGGACACTTTTTCTATGGGAATAAGTTTTGATATATAAATATTGTTATGATATAAATATTCTACATTAATATGAATACACATAAACACTGAGGGTAATTTATTGTTTACTATATTTTTGCAGTCTATATTTAACTAGACTGTTATCCTTCCTTGTATCAGCTTTTACTATCACTTTTACAAACATTTTAAAAATGTAATAAATTGGGACAGCAAATTATTCAAAGCACTTAGGAAAATTGTCCTTTTCCCCGAGTAAGCTTTTTAAAGAGAGAGAGCACGTGTCTAAGATAAGAAGGTGTGTCCTTTACTTGTCCTTTACAAGTTCCAAGGTACATAAATTACGGAGGAACAGAACAATACTAAAAACCTAATTATTGTTTTAAACATTTAATACATTTTATATAAAATTATATCACCAAATGTTAAAACTGTTTTTTAGCAACTGATAATCTCGTACGGCTGTTTCATCTAGATAGTGAATAATATATGCGAGTAATCTATTCACTTTTTAAATATAATTTTGGTCAAAGAATGTAACATTCGTTTTCTATAAGGTTTTTCTTTAGAAAAATAAATATTGATTAATGATATTTTACTGTAGATTCAACAAAAGAAAATGTATAGCTGAATTATTTATTGACATTGTCCACGTGTTCTTGCTTCGAAAAGACTTAGTTCACCGAAATTATAAAAAAAACTATTTTGTTATTATTTATTGGACCTGAATTATGGTCGCTTTAATGATAACCTACGTTTTACGTTTTCCCATATTTTAAAAACTTTTCTTCCTATAAGTACAAGATTGCATGTTTTCTAAAGTTGAATAAGTATATTCAATTAAAATACTCGGCCATGGAGGTTAACTACAAAGAGAGGTAGTATGGTTCGATTCCAGACACAACCTCAAGATGTGCTAAAACTCATTCGGAAAACCTCTGGTGGTTTATTTATATAATTTAAAACGGCACTCGCACGGTAGTATGAAACCTTTTGATTTAATTGATGTCACGCTAAACCAATGTTTGTGGGCCTAATCTCCGCCTGGGTGCATTTTCAAATGTATCACTTTCCAGCGGTGACCACGTTATTTAAATTTGTTTATTCTGTTCCCCGACCTTAATGGGGCCCATTAAGCATCAATATGTAACTTTCACTATTTCTAGAAATAATTTCTAATTGAAATTATAATTGTAATTTATTTCTCTTGATTGCTTAGAATATTACCTATAAGCAAATTACCATAAAATATAAACAAATTGGTTCAGTTCCAGGAAAACACCAAAGATATAGTATACCAAAAACATATTTACCCTCGGTAATACCCTCTTATTTTAAAGATAAGATTTATTTATTTTAACGTCATATTATAAACAATATTATGTTATGCTATTATGCGTCGGCAGTTTTTAAATTCGTTTTTTTAAATAAATTCCAACAACATTAAAAGATTTTTTTTAACACGTGTTTTCTTTCGGGCTATATAAATACACTCGCTCTGCTCGTTGGGAGCTACGCTCCCAAACCCCCAGTGAGTTTTCTTTACTAGTGGATGTAAACTAATGTAATTCCAGACCCGTTTTTTGATAGGTCTTATCGTTTAGTCACAAGAGACCTACAAAGAAAGGTCCACACTGACTTTAAAGTTGCTTCGCCATTTTGTGATTTTGCCAGATTTCAAGTTTCTAGCTCATCTGGAAGTGAGTAAACATTAATGTCAGTGAGTGAGTCAGCCATGTGGCTTTGTAGTAATATAATTAATTACGTTAGTAGATTAGTGACTATGAATGTAAAGCTATGGATAAAATTCACCCGCATTCGTATGGAGGATGAGTGCGAAGTCATTTAGGAAAAACCACCCGCCAGTACACCCGAATGAGACTCATCTCTCAGTCTCCGCATCCTTGGCAATCCAGCCTCACACGAGAATGACGCATTAGACCACGTGACCACCGATACTAATAATTAAATTTTTAGCTTTGTTCCTATTTGGTCAAATATTTCTCTAATATGCCGGTTCTGCGGATCTGTGTGAGTTGATAGTGAATAGTGTCGTCCATATCTTTTGAATCACAGACTTTTATCAGAAAATTATATTGACCGAGAAAAGGTACCAACAATTTGGTTGCTCATAAAACATCATTCTATTTTTGTTTGTTTTTATCAGATGCGATCAATATATACATATTTAAGTATTAATTTTGGGTTATCAACAATTTTCCCGAAAGGAGATACTACCTCAGCATACTTCAACTCTACATCAAAAAGTTCGTTTGAATTCCAAGTTACCATTCTAGGTCAACAATGTCGTAATATCAGCGTTTTACTCAAGATTAAAATACACTAACTATCTTACTTTGATCAACAAAACTTATATATATAAATATATATATATATAAATAAATATATATATATATAACGATTTGATATATATATATATATATATATATATCTCAAATCGTTATAGTTCTACAAAAAGGCCTACTATCTAAAATTAAGTATAACCACATAAATGATTAGGCTGCGGTCACTTTGGATGCACGCTTGCGCAAGTATTGGGTGGCGCAAGCGTGCGCAAGAAGCTTGCACGTGTACGAACTGGTCGCATTGGTTGCAACTAGGTGCAAGTAATCACTCCAGCGAGCTGTCAAGATGGAGTCATCGGACGAAGAAGAATTTGTGTTGGAAAATTGTGTGTTGAAATTTTTAATGATGGATGAAGAGCCATTTAGTTAAGAATGGGTTAACGATTATTTTAAGAATAGAGATGATGATGGAGAATATAGCGAGTTCTAAAAACTGAAATTCAGTGTATACTGGCTAATGTAGACGTGATTCTGAAATGTGTGTGTTTGTTGCATAACATTGTTATTGATAGAGAAGGCAGTGCAGAAGTGGATAGTTATGTTGCACAAAACCAAACAGCTCCTTCGAGACTACCGGCCAAAAGATGACTTGCGTAGATACAATAGAGCTACAGAAAGGGTAATTAAAATCGGAGACGCTTTTAAACACTACTTCAATACCAAATAACCAAAACATTGTTCAAACTTTCATAGGCTAACTACTAATAATGAAGCATAACTATTCAGTAGGTAATTAAATTATTTTGTGATTTTTGTGATGGTTAAAACAATAATAATTAATTTGAAATAAAGTATTTTCACCGTTTTTCAAATATATCATTACTTACTTGGAATATCCAATATGGTTCCTATCTCCGCCCACAGTTCTTTATAATGTCTCTGTTGCTATGGTTCTTAAAAGAGACATCCCAGATGGTTCTTCTTGCTTCAACGCATGCTATTAGCATATCCATTTCCGTCGTAAACACACAAGGACAAAACTATCACCTCTTGAAAACAAGGGAAATAAAATAACTCTCACGTCGATACAGCAAGCGTGCATGAAGAAACAAATTTATTTGATCCGCGGCAAGCTTGCACAAGCTTGCGCATCCAGTTCGCACTCAGTGTGACCAGCTCGGGTGCGCCACCATGGGTTTAGATGGATTTACTCAAATTTTGTTTCTTCATGAAAGCTTGCGCATGCTCGCGCTTACAGTTTACTTGCACAAGCTTGTATCCAAAGTGACCGCAGCCTAAAGACGATCAGCCAAAAGGACTTTTAGAGTTCTTAAAAAGGACCTAATTACATATTTACACCTATCCCTAACTTTAATATAGTCATCTCAGAATGTCAAACGGAGATTGAAGTCGATCACGATTTTTATTATGATCAAGGCAAGAATACTAATGAATTATTTACGTCCTCAATCTGGACATATTTAACTTTAAATTTAACTTTGTTTAAAATCTTCATTCAAAATAAATGAACATTAACATTTAAGCCAAAAATACCAATACAATATTAAAGTCCTCAACCTGTACATGTTTAACTTTAACTTTAATTTTGTTTAAAATCCTCAATCATAGAAGTTAACATTAACATTCAAGCCAAAAAGAATTTTGATAAAGGAGCCGAAAAGGAATTTTGTTCTTATATTTTAAATGGGCGAGAAGCATCCACCAAGAGTGAAGTTTTCTTCTAACTCCTGGTGGTATTTATTCGATAGTTTTCCTCAGAGAGGGGGGTGTCAGGGGCTTCATACAAGACAGAAACGAGGAAAAAAATGAGGGGGTAGTAGGTGAAAAAGAAATATGTGACGAGATGGTAGTCAAACACTCCAGAACAGGCATCTCGGATACGTGGAACGATTCAGCACCGGAAATGCCTTTCGTCATTCCTATCGGCCTTAGAGACAACTTTAATGTTGGCAGGGTCAGTTAACCCGCGCATCCAGTCGTGAGCACATGTTCGCGTAGGCTGTTGTGTGGCGTGGGAGATAGTCAACTTGGAATGTACATAGTGAAATGGAGCACGGTGAATTTAGAACAACATATTATTTAAGTTTGGTAGAATATTATTTGAAGTAATTTAGTGTCTTTTTTGAAATTAAACGTTGTAGCTATGATAAAACACTACAAAAGGAACAACACAAAACTCATTTTTCTAGTAAATAAGGCCTACGTTTTTCCAAATAATTAACTATTAATTATCTATCTGTAGTTAAAATATCTGCTACACAATTTCAATTTTCTGTTCAAAAGCGCCCTTTGTCTACCTTGATAGGTGACAAGCATACCTTATATGGCACAGCTTATAATATAGGGCGTCAAGGTTGAAATGCTACCTTTGAACCAAAATGGAGTGCAAACGTCCAAATCCAAAATATGTTTAATTTATTCATAATTCTCATTAAATAAATCGGTCAAGTATAAGGCTAGTATATAGCAGGATGACCGAAAGCCACTCCACATTTATTATTTGGCGAACCTCTCGAATGATTGTTTCGGGGTATTTACTTCAGTGATACTCTTGTGGTTTTTTATTTGTGCTGACACACTCTGCATTGGCTTTTGTGTAGCGCTTTTACCACAGCGTTCTCCCCAAAATAATTCTATAACAGGAGAGCGCAAAGCTCAAACTTTTAATTGATATATCACAATGGTGCCCGTACCATGGGCTAAAAACACCTAGTAGCTCTTCGTGGTCGTATCGAAAAGGTTTTCATTGGAGTGGATGGTGTTTTAGTAGAGTTTAAGTTTAAAAACTGCCTTAAAATAATGGTGAAGAACGAGCCTGTGCGATTTCTGGATAGCTCAGTGGTTAGAGCATTGGGGTACTAAGCCAAAGGTCTCGGGTTCAATTCCCGTGTCCAGATGTCATTTTTCAATTTTCATAATTTAAAAACTGCATTAAATACATGAGTATGTGAAACATTAGTACCTTCAACCCCTATCAGTCACAACAACTACCTTCATTGCGATGCAACCCGAAATTTAAATTCCAAATGCCATGTTGCCTTCGGCTCAAGATGCTCTAGGAGTTTAAGACGCTTGTTTTAAACAGATTATCTTTTCCTACTTACCGTTGTGAATTCCATAGCATAAATGTGTGCAGAGTTATGGCTAGTTTCAAAAAGCTGCCACAACGAAATAACTGAGGTTGTTTCCTTGCAGAATATATCTGCCGTACATAAACTGAAAGATCCAGATTATTGGTAAAAACGTAGACTAAGCTTCAAGATCGTGTAGTCGGGTTTTGATGATAGAGAAGTTCGAGTTTTATTTCCAGCTGTATATAATAAGGGTGATTTCCCTCCGTGGTTTCCCACCCTGATTAAGTGAAAATGCGAGCGTATTATATTTCTTTTAAATTCTACCCTTTATTTTCAAAACCTATTAGTGCGAATACATGCGCATATTTTAAAAGATTAAGATGGGAATTAAAAATAATGCAAGCTATGAGAATATATTAAGCTAATACTAATAACTAATTTTACCATTAAAAATGGAGATTACGTTTTGGATGGGACGTTCCAAAATGCCAAAGCTTGGTTCGGCCTCTTAGGCTATGCCAACGAACAAAACACACGTTTGTGTTGTTCAGAGAACCCACGTACACATTATTATTCAAGTATATTTACTTTAGACAAAATCGGTATTGGGCCTGGGATTTCAATTAGACATCACACGCTGTCTGTTATGGCTGAAACATTACGTAAAGTGTATGTTAATAAAGTGACGAGAGTTATTCTGTGGTAAGAAAACGGTGGTTAAGCCCTTTCACCACTTACTCTACCCAAAGTGTATGTAATGTTTGGAAATAGCATACAATATTTTTGCCCATAAAGTGAATAATGTATGTCTATTACTAATGTGAAGTGACTTTTTTTAGCATTCTACATTTGCCTCATATTCAGTCTATCTAGATTATAGATCATAAATACTCCACATAGAGAGAGACCTGTCGATTACTTGTTTTCTTGAACACACTTTACTCCCTTTTCCCTTAATAATCCACATTAATGTTGCTTGCTCCAAATGACAAACAGCAACACCTGCACCGCGGGGTAGTAACAGAGTTCAAGACAGTAAGCAACACCTTGTACTAAATTTGTGGTCACAACGAAACTTTATGCCGTTATCTGCATACTTATCCAGGCGCCTGTTTCTCTCATCTGTTGACTGTGACGGTATTGATTCCCTCCATCCCGAGCTCAAATTAGCTGAGAGTGCGGTAACCGCTAAACAGTCAAAGATGAGCAGGAGTGAATTCGCGGGGATCAATTAATCGGTTACCGTTAGGTACGTACGATATTGGGCTTTGTTAAGTAAGGTAATTGCAACATTTAAAAGGTAAGTTTGGAATACAAGTCAATATCAGGGTGATAGTAATCATATACTATATCAATCTAAGACAACATACACAAGCACTAAAACTAAAACATCGTCTCTGATGTAACTACATGGTTACTGTTGGTAAACAGTGTTACCATTATTCTTTTTACGTGTGGTCAAGCTTCCCTTAAATATGTGACAAATTGGCAACGTTTGATCGTTGATGTTGTCAATAGATCCTTCTTACTCCAGCACAGCCCCTTCAGATAAAAATGAAAGTTAGGATATTAGGCAACAACTTACCGAGAGAGAGAGAGAGAGAGAGAGCGAAAATAAAGTTTTCTCCATAAGACTTGCAGTTACCTCAGCAGTAACTTTAGGTGTGCGGGTTTTGGCTTTAGTTAGAAACATTTTTTAAATTTTATTTTAGCACCTCGTCTTACTACACGTTCGGTTTATACGCTTATGTACTAACAACTACGCTAATGTGTGTGTGATAAGGAAGGCTGAATTTAAAATAGGTGTACCCACAAATTTATTGGATATAAAGTGGGAAATCATTCAGGAAAAATCACCCTCAGTATATCTGACAGGGATTGAACCATGATCTCTACAGTATCGGCTGTCTCTATTGAGTGAGTAGCGCCTTAGACAATGCGGCCATCCAGGTGGGTAGCAACAAGTTGAAATCTGAACTGTATATCTACTTGACAGCTTCCTTAACTCTTAATCATGTTATGTTCGTTTACATTCATTTATTTTTTCTGTGAAAAATAAACAGTAATAATTATTGTACACGAAAATATCAAATTCAGAGAAATTATACCTAAATTTCTGATTTTTTTTCTTACCACATTGAATATATTTTATCAGATTTTTATTATTAATTCTGATAGATATTTTTAATTTTAATTTTGTTTTTGTTGACTCGCTTGAGTGGCATAAATGCATGTGACAGAAGAGAATTATCCAATTATTCACAAACTTTGTTCTGTCCTCCATAACTCTCAGATATTTTGGCGTGTACATTTTCTCTTTGGTAATTGCTGATAGCTAAACTTGCTTGTATTGACACAAAAACTCCACATTTCATTCTAAAATTAGAAAACTGATGGTAGCCAGGATGGAACTGGCTACTCATATAAAAATAAGTTATCATAATCATTTATGCATCATTCCAAGTATGGATTCTCAATTTACTTAATAAAACTTTTTTTTAGCACCGTGTCTTACTAACCTTTCGGGTTTTACGCTAAATGTTTTAGTGATTAGATAGGCTATATTTATAGGAAATGTACCCGCATTTATATGAAGGTAGAGTGGGAAATCAGTTTGGAAAAAACACCCTCAGTACACCTGACCAAGATTCGAACCTCAATCTTCCCGCCATCAGCAGTCTAGTCTATTGCGAGAGTAGCGTTAGGTCACGTGGTCACCGAAGCGGGGAATTAAACAATTCATTGCTTCTTTACAACCTTCGTTGTCATTAAAAGCAAAGCGATAGTTTCAACAAACGCACAAGCCATTACAGTTCCGGCGGAGGCACGGAAAAAGGCGCCAGTTTCGTATTTTCTGTTTATCGATGACTGGGAGTTCTATATTTCCTCCAGGCTGGGGTCCTTAAATGGTTTACTTAAACACGAATGTGAGTAAAACTTCCTCTTAAGATTTTTACCTAATTGAAAATATGCGAATAGCCTAGGCGGGCAGTAAGACGTGGGGATATAAACAATGCCTTGCTTGTAAATCTGTTCTAAAAATACACTCAGCTACTGTGGCGGGGTAATACAGTCATCCTAATAACAGAGGGTGTGTGTTTGTATGTGTGTATAGGACGTAATTTGTGGCACAATGTACAGTAAGATCATGTTAGTTGAGAATATGTGATATCAATTCGTGAATAAGAAGATAAATATTACGTCTATCACAGACTCTGCCTTAAAATATAGGTGAAGAATGGCCCTGAGCACGGGATGGTTCCTGGATAGCTCAGTCGTTAGAGCTATGACGTACTAGACCAAAGGTCCTGGGTTCAATTGGCGTGTCTCGGTGACGATTTTCAATTTAAAGAATATGATATTACCAAAGACGCTAAACATAAAGTGTGCACCTTAATAAGCAATGAGCAATATACTTGAGTATCCTTCAACTCCTTCCCAAGCTCGTAGATTGAGCAAGTATGACACTAGTGTACCAGCCAGGGTTTCTAGCTAGAGCGCGCTGGCAGTACTAGTTTTATCGCGTGCCCTCTACCTCCAGCACAGGTTATTTCCTCGCGGTGAGGTGGACGAATCCTGACATTATTTGTACCCACTAATTGTTTGGGGGAAGGGGTGAGGGGAGCTTGTAATCGTTGTAATAATTTCGTGATCGTGTGGAGTAGTTGGGGGCAAATTAGTGATGAACAAGCCACTACGGTGGAAATAATGGTTTCAATGTCGGGGATTTAAATCGACTTGGCTGTTTCGAGGAGTATTTGAAGGAGTCGCGTCGCACGCTTCACGAAGCAAGGACACACTACGTTGCACAAGAAATTATATATCTTAAGGGGCCTGCCTACCGAAGTACCGAGACGCATTGAGACGATCAGAAATCACGCAATTTTTAAAAAGTTGTTTGTGTTTTAAAAATATAGACCACGGCGCCAAAATGGAAGGGAAAGTATTAAAATGTTCCTATCAAATCACAAAACTCACACACTTATTAGTTTAAAAATATGAAACGCTGGAAATACCCCCTCTTATACGAAGTTTCACGTGAAATATCACACTTTTGATATAAAAGTAAACGGTTATATAGATTTAGCCTTCCACAAACAAATCAAGTCATTTTAATGGGTCAAATATTAATAAAATTGAGTTTTTTTGTGTGGTTTTGAAGCTTGAGAACGCCCATTTCTGTAATAAATCTACTAACATTGTGAGGATATTTACAATCAAGTATGTTAATGCTTTATTAGTAATCATATATAGTTTGATTAGAAGTTATCACAAAACAGATTTAGAAAATTGATTATAATTATCGAAGCATTAACACATTGTTGTAAAGTGACGTTGAGATATGTATTACCATTATTTATTTTAATAAAATAACACAGATATTAGGCCTAAATATTTTCATATGAAATGCGATTTATGGTATTTTATTTAGATTGTTTTGCCAATATATGGTGTGTTACTTTCTAAAGTAATTTAATTAAAGGTAAATCTATTTTAAATAATTATTTAGAAAAAAACACTCTCATTACACCCGTCCGTGATCAAACCCCGATCTATCCTTCATCGATAATCTAGTCTATTGCAATAATGACGCCTAGATCATTCGACCAATGAATCGGGATTCTGTTTAGTTAATTTACCACAACCCTATAACATAAAAGGCAAAACCCACTCATGCAAACACGCAGCCTTGTATTTCCCCAACACCTGGGCCTGAAAAGTTAAAATTTTGCGTTAAAGCTCATTTTAGTCCCTAATAAAGAGATAAGATGAGGTTTTGCGGATTTTGACACCTAAAGGGTGAAAATGGTGAAGTTTTCATAATTCACTGATGTATCTTTAGAACCTGTGGACATCGAGTCTTGAAATTTAAAATGAAGATTCTTTTCTAAAATTATTTGAGATAATTTTGAAGGTTTTTAAAATGGAATCTCTTAAGTGGGTGGAGAGGATCAGAAATATGTGTGACTCATTGCCTCACTCATAACCATATTTTCCCAACTTCTGAGCCTGGAAACTTTAAATTTTGCTGGGCCGTAAGGTAGAAGAATCACCCCAAGTAACCGTAAAATTCTAAAACTGGGAAATTTAAATATGGAGTTCTATGAAATAGGGGGTGAGGGGGACTATAATAAGGTAAAATACATTTTAGTTGAAGTAGATAATTAAATTTGGCAAACAAGTAAAGAGATAATCCCAAATCAAATAAATCCTAAAATTTGAAATTTCTATGAGTTAATCAAATAAAAGAAATGGGAGTCCTAAATGTTAATAAACAACCAATTTTATGTGTGATAGATAACTGAAACTTGGCAATAAGATATTTTAAAAAATATGCATAAAAGACCGAATATTCTTAATGGATAGAACCAGAAAGGAAGGAGGCAGAAAATTGAAATGTTTCCATTATGTAGAGGAATTACTCCAATAATAAAATAAATTTTATATATTTATTATTTAGAAAAGGGTCTGGTGAAAGTTTTTTTTTTCTAAATTCCCAAAGCTAAAGTAATAAATTATTTTTCAGTATGCTAGAAGAATGAATTTGTCAGGCGGGTGTAATAATCACACCAAACAACCATTAAGGTGCCTGATCTTTACATTTAAAAATGAAGAAGTAAATAGGGAAGGTGGCTCCTTCAAAATTCCTAAAACTAATATAAAAATACTTATACATATCCTAAGGCACTCCTCCATTTTTCAATTCCCTTAATCCATTTGGACAATCCATTCAAGTTCTTAAATTTAGATTCCAGCACTCATAATTTTGCTGTGTAATATGAACCCACCTAAACTGTGTAATGATACTGCAAAACTTGATAATAGAGGTGACTGCCATGACAGGTCTCCCTACGGGTGAATGGGTCGTGATTCCAAAAATGCCCATGATTCCATCAGACCTGTCTTTCCAGTTTGAATGCATGTAATTTCCTGACAAGGCTGGCTATGCGATGACCATCAACAGAGCGCAAGGACAAACCCTGAAAATGGCGGGCGTTGCTCTCCATGGCAAGTGTTTCCCACATGGACAACTATACGTTGTGTGTTCCAGTGATAGTTCTAGCAGCAACCTGTAATAGTTCGCTCCTGTTGATAAAAACCACTAACGTCGTTTACAAAGATGCCTTGCCTTAAATTTTGTTACTTTACTTCCTTCAATTAATACAAATATTATATGTGTCTAAACTTAAAACAGAAATAATTACATTACACTATTTTTTTATTCTAAAGTTACATCTTTTATAAAATCCAAAAACTTTCATCAAGGTAGTCTGTATATAAAACGTTGTGCGATTTATTCTCTTTACGAGGAATTAAAAATTATAGGATTATAAACATGATTGTTTTAATTAACATGTTTTTAAAACTGATATTAACGCGATTTAACCTGCAGGAATAAGCTAGTATTATATATTTTATTTTAATAATTTATAGTACACTTATTTATCAAGGTTATATCATCATAGAATGTCCAATGTCTCTGTAGCTCTTAGTAAAGTGCAAGTATTTCTTCCAAAGTAAGTTTGAAGTTGAGGTAGCTCTCGTGTAAGCAGGAGGAAGTGTTCTCCAAGGAGGCTCCTGATAAATTATTCATGTCTATCATAGTAATTAGTGATTAGTGTGTGGTAATGAAGACATTATCTGTGCGGCGATGCACGTGATTGCAGCCAGACTACTGCTGTCTAGGGATGCTCTCAATGGTCAGGTACGAGAGTTGGGCGGGCGAGCAGAACGGCCGATTATGACGTCACGAGCTGTGCTCACCGACAATAAGGTACGCGTGCGCACGCGATTAATATTAACAACCGGGTGATTATGTCTCCCCGACATCCTCACCCCTTCTCCTCTCAGTGTTTTATTGTTCTTGTAAAGGGAGACGTTATTAGGGGGCGTATCCAGCTTTAGGATTAACGTCTCCGTAGTTTCTACCTTGGCCGAGAATGATTACAAGGCACTCGGACCAACGCGAGAGCCCTGATTCAGCGTAAGTTCTTAGTTGTGTGCTGTGGTTTTCTTTTCAAAGAACCTCACTACTCACCCGGGCTGTAAGCATATTAACACTAATTAGGTACATATTATAAAGGGATAACTGAGATGAAATGTTGCTGCATTCACGTGAAGTGAAAGTGGGAAACAATTTAGAACACAGAAAACCTCAGTAAATCCACCCATGATTTGAGCTCACACATCAAAAAACCAGATCATTCATGGTTTAAGAGAGACGTGGTTGAAGGGAAACATGGTTGAGGTGAGACGGGGTTGATGGGAAACGTGGTTGAGGTGAGACGGGGTTGATGGGAAACGTGGTTGAGGTGAGACGGGGTTGATGGGAAACGTGGTTGAGGTGAGACGTGGTTGAAGGGAACGTGGTTGGAGAGAGACGTGGTTGGAGAGAGACGTGGTTGGAGAGAGACGTGGTTGGAGAGAGACGCTGTTGAAGAAAGACGCGGTTGGAGAGAACGTGGTTGAAGGGAAATGTGGTTGAGGTGAGACGCGGTTGAAGGGAAACGTGGTTGAGGTGAGACGGGGTTGAGGGCAAAGCGAAAGGAGAAAAGTAACATGGAAGACAGTGAATGCAGCTCATGTATGACAAACAAAGAGATTTCTGGATATAAAAAAAGAATGTTGCTAATTGGATATGCTGGAGGACTCAATTTTGTTAAGACAAAGGACCCTCCGTAAGACAAAACACCCGATTATAATAATATGTTACACATGTGTTATTGAAGTAATTTATTTACTTTTGGCCCCTACCAGTGATCCCCCGTAGTTTAAGGAGTTAGTCTATTGAGAGGATAGATTATCAATAATTAGGAGCGAGTGGGGGGGGGGGTGTTTTGAATTTGGGCTGAGTGTTCTGTGGGGAATCTTCTATACGTGATTTAGGGCCATATATATATATTAGTAGGGGTTTATAATAATGGCCGTATTTATAGTCTAGTCTTGGGGTAGAGGAGTCAACCAAATTTCCGGTATATGAATAACAAGCAATTCAGGTCAAATGTCAGATTGGTTGACCTCCGAATATCGACCATAAACCCCTACTAATGCGAGTGCACTTCCTATATAACTACCCTACTCATACATAATACTACACCTTAAATCAGTGCCGTAATAGCTTTGATGATTGATTTAATAACTCAAAAAACCTTAAACTAATAAAATATTTTATTATTTAAAAATATCCATTCGTTACAATGGAATATGAGAAGCATTTTTACGTCCAAGTAATATTCTTTACAACTATTTTTTTTATCTTTGTTTATCTTCCCAGATGAGTTCAGGACCTTATATAGGTTGGTTTATTGCCTTGATTCTTGTATTTTGAATTTAAAAAATTGAGTTAAACTTCAACTGAAAACATGGAGCATGTTTAGGCCATCTCTGTGGTATTTTTCCACGCTAGCAATTTCAATAATATTTTTTCTTAACAGCAACATTCTATGTTTATTGTGCAGTGTATTTATATTATTCTGGCCCTTGTTTTTGTATTACTTTTATTTCTTGCTGTCACAGCACAATGCTAATTAAATTAAAATTACATATTTAGAAAATTCAATTAATAGAATAATATATTAATTTAGGTGAGAGTGTAAATCACAGCCTCTTTGCGAGGAAACTTCCGGCCAAATATATAGAGACAAATTTCCCTCCCTTCAACATATTGGTCCGTGTTATTTCATTACGTTCTCTATGGCCAGTCGGGACACAGCTTTGTCAAACATAGGATTTCTCGTCACACACACAAGGTATAGTTCTCAATGGAAGAATTCTATATTTCTGTATAATTTCTACAAACAAAGAATAGTTTCTTCTCACCCTTTAAGGCGCGGCCACACAGCATTCTCAGGCTGACCATCATCAGGACTGAGTAGGCATGGACAATATACACTCCTTCAATATATTTTCAACTTCACTTAAGACTAGCTTGTTGCCAAAATGTCCTTTATAGCATGTACATTGTAGAGTACACACCATTTACCCTGAAAGGTAGCAGTCAGCAGTTTTGCCTCTATGTACTACATTATGGTTTATCTTATAAGCTGTGCGATTCTAGATCAATGCATGGTAGTATAGTGGCTCTAAGATAAACTAAAGATAAATCTGTTTTCTTATATATTATTGTTTGTCCACCTACTTCACGGAAATGGCTTCAAATTTTAGTTTGTTAGCTCGCAAGGAAATAATCTTGACATTTATTCACATTTCTATTGCCGTCATACTTAAATGTGAAGAGGTGCAAGACAATAAACTGTATTCTGTCATTTAATAAACATTTAAATTCAAGGGTGGTACAGCTACCCTTAGATTAAACACCTCACCACCCCCCACTGAAAATTAATTGAAAGTCTTTCAGTTGGTGTTCAAACCGTAATAATTGATGAAAAAAGGTGGAAAATTGTGGTATGCTTACATTTTAAATTGCCTCCTTTTCCGATGGGAGGGTTTGGATGTCAATTGAATGTATCTAGAATGAGAAGTCCTATTCTATAGTCTCCCGTCCCCTCAATCAATTCATTGCAAGCCGAATATCGTGCGTAGTGAAGGCTATGACGGATCAACACACATGTGCCAACCACATGCGCGCTCCTGGACATACATGATCCAGCGTCGCGGTGTGTGGGGCGTCCACTGAGCCGTCAACAAATCCAAGGAATAGGAAGGGTGGCACGCTCATGGTCAAGGGATCGAGTTTGTTACCGGATCAGGGCATGGAATAACTAAATAATGAATCAAACAACACACTGATTTTTAGATAACTGAGTGGACAATGCAATACACCAATTGTTTAGATAAATGAGTGGACAACACTATACACCACTTGTTTATATATATATGAGTGGACAACATTATACACCACTTGTTTATATATATGAGTGGACAACATTATACACCACTTGTTTAGATAAATGAGTGGACAACACTATACACCACTTGTTTAGATAAATGAGTGGACAACACTATACACCACTTGTTTAGATAAATGAGTGGACAACACTATACACCACTTGTTTAGATAAATGAGTGGACAACACTATACACCACTTGTTTAGATAAATGAGTGGACAGCACTGTACACCACTTGTTTAGATAAATGAGTGGACAACACTGTACACTACTTGTTTATATAAATGAGTGGACAACACTGTACACCACTTGTTTAGATAAATGAGTGGAAAACACTGTACACCACTTGTTTAGATAAATGAGTGGACAACACTGTACACCACTTGTTTAGATAAATGAGTGGACATCACTGTACACAACTTGTTTATATAAATGAGTGGACAACACTGTACACCACTTGTTTAGATAAATGAGTGGACAACACTGTACACCACTTGTTTAGATAAATGAGTGGACAACACTATACACCACTTGTTTGGATAAATGAGTGGACAACCCTTTTCACCACTTGTTTAGATAAATGAGTGGACAACACTGTACACCACTTGTTTATATAAATGAGTGGACAACACTATACACCACTTGTTTAAATAAATGAGTGGACAATACTATACACCGCTTGTTTAGATAAATGATTGAACAACATGATACAACACTCCTTTAAATAAATGAGTGGACAACAATATACACCACTTGTTTAGATAAATGATTGAACAACATGATACAACACTCCTTTAAATAAACAGTGAATTTAAGAATGAATATCCTTATAATAACATCGAATTATTATTTATTACCGAAAACACTGTCCATACATAAGTAAACATGAAGAATCATCCTAATATATCTTTATTCAATTACCGTGTTCTTGTATCATTTTACTAACTAGTAATCCTTTGTCTCGTTCCTGCTGGAAGGGTCGGTTACAAACACAGGATGTTGGGGTTTCAGGAGCTCACAGAAGACGTGACGTCAACCAACCAATAGTGCTTGTTGATTCTCGGTCAGTTTATAAAACAAGCACCACGGTAAGACTACATCTTGGCCTCACCATGATTATATCCAAAGTATCACAGATAAGATTGATCCTATCATGAAATATGTCACCAACGAACATGCACACGGTTAAGTCTACACTAATGGTGAACAAACCGTAACGTGCCCCTCACCCCAACAAAGAAAAATAATTAAAACTATAAATTAAGTTTGTATTTAGATAATTAAATTATTTAGTAAAATTAATTTTATACATACCTTGTTGAATATGCTAAGATCACAATATAGACTACTGGCATACCACTGATGGGAAGGCCATAATTTGAATCTCTTCTTGGTTGAACTGAGATATGGGGTTTTTCTATGGTATTTATCATTACGGTTTCTCCAGATCCTATTCATGAAAAGGTTTCTGCATTTTCTTTTATAAAAAAAAAATAGTTTCCGTGTTGGCATTGGACGTTCTAATAAACAACCCACGGTGGATGAAATAATATGTTTGGCCTACTAATTTATTTAATTAATTTTTCTCGGGTGTAATGGTTTTTGCTGTTTTATGCACAGGTTTCTGTTTACTTAGAGGTTAGGAAAGAGTAAAGTAGAATTCACATGAAATGCAGTCGCATTCTCGAGGAGAGACGGTGGGTAATCAACACACCCAACCATGATTCTAGCCCCGTTCTCCACGTCATCAGATTAGATGAGACTGACGTTTAGTCTACGTGTCCACTGAAGCGAGTGATTGACATGCAAGTGGGGATATTTTTAAAAGATAAGTTGATGTTTCATTAAAAATTAATATACAATTAAATAAATTGACTAATATTGCTTGCGTTGTGAAAAACACCACATGTTTTCTTTTTTTTGAATTATTCAATTTATGCTCACGCTTTGAAAGTGGCTCAAAAATTCCATTCAAGAAAATTAAAATAAAAAATCATTCAATAAAAAACTTAATCTTTGGCAATAATTTATTCTTTGACGCGGTGGTAAAAAACAAAACAAAAAAGTGTTTAGTATTATTTTTAAAAAAATACTTTTTTCTCTAATTTAAATATTATAATGAGTTAGGGATGAATACCGTACTATAGAGGAAATGTATCCACATTTGAATGGGGGAAGAGCTGGTAACCATTGAAGGGAAAAAAACTCAGAATATCTGGATGATATTTTATCTCCGACTAATATAAATGTGTATAAAAAGTTAACTATTTTGCTTCTTTCTTTTTTTTACCGAAAATTTAATACGATCCAACTCCTCTATAAATCCTAAGCCCTACTCTATCCTCTCTCCACTCACCCCTTTACCCCCATCTAAAACCAACAACAGCCAATCAATGGCGTTGTTTACTGTTTCCATCTACTGGACGACTTAAGGCAAATCACAAGATTAATTAACGTATTACAGTACAGTCATTCGGTTGACCGATGCAAACATCATTGCCGTAGAGTGGAGATGACAACAAAGTCGCAGACTAGCTGCTTATCTACAGGATGTGCCAGAATACCAAACAACTGGTTAGTCTCATTTCGAGAACATGTTAATAGGCTAAAACAATATTTTAACATAATAGGAATGTAGTCTAGGATTAGGTGTATACCTAAACTTGGAATTTCCTTCAACCACAAAGCGCATTCATTAAAATCAATTTAAAAATGTGCCAAAATAAATCATTTCCCTCCCTTTATACATGTACACTCTGTTTACTCTGAGAGATCGCATTCTTACCTTGACTGATTACACTAAGGCAC
Source organism: Timema californicum (assembly GCA_902141385.1). Taxonomy (NCBI): domain Eukaryota; kingdom Metazoa; phylum Arthropoda; class Insecta; order Phasmatodea; family Timematidae; genus Timema; species Timema californicum. The sequence goes on along the minus strand of CABFOW010001092.1, from coordinate 140,432 downwards.
ATAAAATTTGAGTTGCCTTCAACCAAGATTCCTTCTAGTAAAATGCTATACTACTGAAACTAGATCATCATTTGCATGTTCTTAACCAATACATGTTAATGTCAGGATCACTAGTTATATCTATCTGTCCATGTCATAACCAATAGAAGTTATTACCAGAACCACTAGTTATATTTGTCTGTGTAATAACCAATACAAGCTATTACCAGAACCACTAGTTATATTTGTCCGTGTCATAACCAATACAAGTTATTGTCAGAACCACTATTTATATTTGTAGGTGTAATAACCAATACAAGTTATTGTCAGAACAACTAGTTATATCTGTCCATGTCATAACCAATACATGTTATTACCAGAACCACTAGTTATATTTGTAGGTGTAATAACCAATACAAGTTATTGTCAGGATCACTAGTTATATTTGTAGGTGTAATAACCAATACAAGTTATTGTCAGGATCACTAGTTATATTTGTAGGTGTAATAACCAATACAAGTTATTGTCAGGATCACTAGTTATATTTGTAGGTGTAATAACCAATACAAGTTATTGTCAGGATCACTAGTTATATTTGTAGGTGTAATAACCAATACAAGTTATTGTCAGGATCACTAGTTATATTTGTAGGTGTAATAACCAATACAAGTTATTGTCAGGATCACTAGTTATATTTGTAGGTGTAATAACCAATACAAGTTATTGTCAGGATCACTAGTTATATTTGTAGGTGTAATAACCAATACAAGTTATTGTCAGGATCACTAGTTATATTTGTAGGTGTAATAACCAATACAAGTTATTGTCAGGATCACTAGTTATATTTGTAGGTGTAATAACCAATACAAGTTATTGTCAGGATCACTAGTTATATTTGTAGGTGTAATAACCAATACAAGTTATTGTCAGGATCACTAGTTATATTTGTAGGTGTAATAACCAATACAAGTTATTGTCAGGATCACTAGTTATATTTGTAGGTGTAATAACCAATACAAGTTATTGTCAGGATCACTAGTTATATTTGTAGGTGTAATAACCAATACAAGTTATTGTCAGGATCACTAGTTATATTTGTAGGTGTAATAACCAATACAAGTTATTGTCAGGATCACTAGTTATATTTGTAGGTGTAATAACCAATACAAGTTATTGTCAGGATCACTAGTTATATTTGTAGGTGTAATAACCAATACAAGTTATTGTCAGGATCACTAGTTATATTTGTAGGTGTAATAACCAATACAAGTTATTGTCAGGATCACTAGTTATATTTGTAGGTGTAATAACCAATACAAGTTATTGTCAGGATCACTAGTTATATTTGTAGGTGTAATAACCAATACAAGTTATTGTCAGGATCACTAGTTATATTTGTAGGTGTAATAACCAATACAAGTTATTGTCAGGATCACTAGTTATATTTGTAGGTGTAATAACCAATACAAGTTATTGTCAGGATCACTAGTTATATTTGTAGGTGTAATAACCAATACAAGTTATTGTCAGGATCACTAGTTATATTTGTAGGTGTAATAACCAATACAAGTTATTGTCAGGATCACTAGTTATATTTGTAGGTGTAATAACCAATACAAGTTATTGTCAGGATCACTAGTTATATTTGTAGGTGTAATAACCAATACAAGTTATTGTCAGGATCACTAGTTATATTTGTAGGTGTAATAACCAATACAAGTTATTGTCAGGATCACTAGTTATATTTGTAGGTGTAATAACCAATACAAGTTATTGTCAGGATCACTAGTTATATTTGTAGGTGTAATAACCAATACAAGTTATTGTCAGGATCACTAGTTATATTTGTAGGTGTAATAACCAATACAAGTTATTGTCAGGATCACTAGTTATATTTGTAGGTGTAATAACCAATACAAGTTATTGTCAGGATCACAAGTTATATTTATTATTTGTATTTGCCGTAACCAGTAAAAGTTCTTGTCATAGCTACTAGTTATATTTTTCTATGTCATATATTTTAACCAGGATATCAGATTGAAGGTATGAAAATAGTTTACTACAAGACTTACTATAAACAAATGTTCCTTTCTTTCGATATAGATAGTACATATTCTGGGGGAGTTTAATTTAGAAACAAAGTTAGACATTAAATAATTGGGCATTGAAAGTAATTTGTTGAAATTAAAACAGAAACGATAGGTTTCCGTTATTCTTTTTATATCCGATATTATATCTAAAAGGCACTCATGCGATTATGCATACTGTAACCAGTCAGCGCTAGTCAGCTGATTTGATGATTAGCCCCACGTTGTGAGCCATTTTTGTACCCAGTCAGCCCTCTCCGGTCAGCTGATTTTGAGAACTAGCCTCGCGTTGTCATCTTCTTCTTCTCGTCCATGGCAGTCAGTTTCGGTAGAGCATCTCGGGGTTATTTATATATAATTGTCGGGGTAGAGGTACACAGCCAATTCAAAAAAAGATTATTATTTAGCATCGCATTTAAATTTGAAGTTTATTTTAAAAACATAATTTTCATGGTATCATCACAGATGCTTAATTTAGAAAAGTATATTATTTAGCCACCTAGTCTCCCTCTACTTTCCCCCATCTCGAGACTGTCTCTACACTTTAGGATAAGTTCACAAATAGTACGTGTCTACACTTTTTGAGTGCTAACCGGCCAGTGTCCGCGTCTGACGCTTTCTTTCCAGATAAGGTCAAACACAGACGCTAAACCAAAGGCACTGATTGGCCAGGAGTCCGCGCCAAAACCTCCCCCT
>CABFOW010001092.1:100785-130374 GCA_902141385.1 Timema californicum | reverse complement strand
GGGGGGGGGGGGGTAAGGGTAAAGAGGTTAAAAATGTTAAATAGGCCAAAAAGATAAAAAAGGGGGAAAGTGCATAAAGGATAAAATGCGTAAAAAGGGTTTTAACGTGTCGGAAAGCTAAACCAGGGTAAATTCAGTGAAAAAGTGCCCAAATATTTTAGTTTGTCTTTAATTACAACCCCTCAACAATCAATTATTTATGCTGTGACACTATTATTTTTGTTTTACTAGCACCAATTGGCAAGCGTTCAAAGTATTTTGTATAGAAATGTTATAACTTAATCTTTAAAAGAAATGTCAGCTTTTAGAACATGCTCAGATTATATCTCTATTTTGAAATTGTGTATAATTAAGCCTTATTTCGCGTTTTGTCTAACTATTTGAACCAATTAAGGATTAAATATTTAAAAATAATCCAAGATTTGGGTATCTACTGTTCTTTGTGGTTTATTTTATATACTAAAAATAACAAAGCTAATTTATAGATTTCCCGCGCGAAGAACGGCTACACCAACTAGTTTATAATATATTTCAAAAATTACAGTTACAGATCTCATGACTTAGCGTGTGAATTCGTGAATTGGTCTAGAAACGTTCCGAGAACTCATATAAAGTTATTCTTATGAGAATTTGACTGTATGGATATGTTATATCCACACTTAGTCCAATTCGATAATAGCCAAAAATGAATTCCATATACATTTCAGGACAAAAACTCGAAACTCAAAAATATGGATATTATGTAAATAGAAAGATTGTTTACATCAGTTTCTATAAATAAATTGTATTGACCTCCGCATGGACCTTCTCGCTTCATTGTTTAAAAATGGAGATATTTACTCAAAGCCCGTAGAATTTGAAAATAAATAACATACACTAGAAAATTTGAGCACAAATTCCGCTATACTCACGTAAAACAATGTTTGATTCCCGGTTTTAAATTTTATATTTTGATTTTTAAAGCATTAAAGTCCTCATTGGTATATTTGAGCCAGTAATATATATATAGGGTCCACAAGGGTCAACACTTATATTAAAATTTTGTATTCTGGATGAAATTTTAGAAATTTTATTAGGGAATGTGCACATATTCAGGTAATCGAATTGCTATTAAACTCCACATCTATAGATTTGACTATTATAAAAGATTAATATTGACCAATGAGTCTAAGATGATAGAGATATATCATTGCTGTACAAACGTTTCCCCTACGAGGTTAAAGGAACAAGAAAATTAAAATTTTTAGAGGCTTACTTATCTACTTACTCTATGGAATTAGAGAATTATTGCGTAAAAACTAAGTAGTATCTCTTTACAATTAAAGCTCACAAAATTGTATTAAAATATTTACCAATATCTCAGAAACAAATGGTTTTATAAAAATATATTTCAAATAAAAGTGTTTTTTTTTATAGTACTAAAATTTTGCAACAATAAGTTATTGTGCATCTCAACTAGTATATATGGAAATTTTCTTTTCTGTAAGGTACCCTAAAAGTCATTTTTATGGGAAAAGGAAAATATAAATTTGGTTTATAATTTTAATCAACGCATATTTACGAATTTTAAACAAAATCGTTGAAGCCGATTTTGAGAAAAACTTTTGTTCTCTTTTCACTCTTTAGTAAACTACTCTTAATTTTAGGGTTAGACAAACACACAGACCGATGGCATTGACTAAACCCATTTTCAGGGTTCGGGGAGGGGGGTATGAAAAGACGATATCCATCAACATCTTGGTCTAAACTATTTTTTGACAGTCGCAATACTTTACATTAAGTGTTGAAAAGTTTAAAAATATATATATATGCATATAGCTTAAAAACTATTGGTTTTATAAAAATACCTTTATATTATAAATATACCTACATATAATCAGTGGTAAATAATTTCATATCTCAAATAGTTACTGAGATGTGATAAAAAAAAATATGCCTCAGACCGGAACCATTAAAGTCATTTTGCCGAAAAAAAGGGAGTATCCATTTTGTTTGTAATATTAATAAATGTTAGGAAATGAAATTTAATCAAAATAATTACGGCCGGTTTTGATCAAATCAATTTTTTTCTCTTTTGGCCCTTCAGTAAACTACCCATAATATTAGGATTAAAGATCCAATAAAAAAAACGGGGCAACGCTATGAAAATCCTTGATACCAAGTTTTAGCCCGAATAGTAACATAGTTTAGGCTCTACTCCGAGGTACAGAGAGACAGACTGACGGAAATGCAAAAACCACTNTCATGAAACGTAGAAATTAATCAAAATCTCGAGTACCATTTTTTTGACGATCACAATATTTTATCTATCTGTAGGATAGCGAAAAAGTAAAAAAGTAAGTGGTAAGATACGTACATGATGAGATTTGTTACGTTTCTATTTATCATACTAAACGACTTGGACTGTTTCAGTACGACTTCCCACTAAATTACTATGTCTAACTTAAATAAATTATTAATATTTTAAATCTACACACTCATCAAAATATTAAACTAGTTATAAACTACATGTATTGGTCTATTTTAATAAAATCATATTCTGATTCGAGATAAAAAATCATATTTAAACTACGTAATGTAATTCCCATGTCACATTTAAAAACTGTCGAGACTAATATTCAGGGTGGGTCGGAAACAATTAGACACCCACATCGGTTTCCACGTGGTCTGACCCGCTACTCTTGCAGTAGACCATACTGCCAATCACGGGGAGATTTAGGTTCGAATATCGGTCGGGTGTACTAACGGTTTTTAAAAAATGTTTTTCCAATCTCCCTTTACACAAATTTAGGTACACTTCTTATTAATATAACCTTCCTAATCCCTAAAACCATTAGTGTAATTAGAACATAACCATATCACATGAACGGTTAGTAAGACGTGGTGCCACGGTTTGTCTGACGTCCGATGGAGCTCATCTGAGTGATATTATCTCCAAAAAGGGAAAAAGTTTATTATGTAGTTTGATTTTATTTAGATAGGGAATATTTACTTTTCAATTAAAGTGTTAATTTTCAGATTACTAATAGTCTATTGTTTTGACCCCAATTTGTATGATGAAAATTACACTAATTGTATCTAATGGAGATATTTAATATACATTTTGACCAAACGATAGTATTTATGGACCTAGATTCATGTTTTCTTTCATCCCACTTTAACCTTTCATCAGTCTAAATAGTAGGATATATTTGCTCACAACTGAAAATTTGTGTACAGAAAATTGTTAAATCCAAGCGCACGGAAATCTATGTTATACCAAGTCCATTGTTTGAAGGGTTGTTTTTTTTACAAAGAGTGAGTTTAAATCTCTTGATACGATCTACGTGACAATGCCTGTTTGAACACAAATCTTCTAGAACAATATAACTCTGTCATGGTTATCGTGAAATTTCTAGTTTTGAAGCAAACCCACAGTATTTGAAAAGGATTTTTTCCTGTGCTTTTTTTTTCTACATATTTCTCACTCCAGCTCACCGCTTCCCTTCTCTCCAACACTATGGCCAACCCTTGAACTAGCAAGCTACCTCTTCACTAGAGACTAATAAAAAAACCTTTCCACAAGTAGTGGGTAATAAAAACTGGAGCAGACATTTGTAATTTATTTCCCTGAATTTACATGCTTGGTTTTATGTTCACGTTTGGTGGAAGAGACCGCATCCGATCAAATGCTATTTCGGGTGGTGTGCGACTCGCGAGTGATGGATGGCTGTAACGTACACTCCGTAACAAATAAGGTGATAACGCTCGAAATGTCCCATCTAACAAAATTAAATAACTAGTTTAATCTTAGCTTTCTTTGAAATGAATGACAAAAGTACCAAATAAATTATCTTTATAATATTTATGAATATTAAATAACCTTTAAAGGGAAGACAGAAACTATATAAGCGTTTAAGACTGACAACCTTAACGCTCTTAAAATCTGCATGACCCTCAAATTATTAAATTCTTGCAAAAAATAATCATTCCGCCCTCGCTTCCAGACCTGTCTAAAGTACTAGAGCTATCCTCGCTTCCAGACCTGTCTAAAGTACTAGAGCTACCCTCGCTTCCAGACCTGTCTCAGGTACTATAGCTACCCTCGCTTCCAGACCTGTCTCAGGTACTATAGCTACCCCGCTTCCAGACCTGTCTCAGGTACTATAGCTACCCTCGCTTCCAGACTTGTCTCAAGTACTAGAGCTACCCTCGCTTCCAGACCTGTCTCAAGTACTGTGAACTCTGTTTATGCAAGAAGAGGAGATGTAGAGAGTAAGTGATGGGGAGTTAGGAGAAGTGGATCTGAGGAACATGTGGGTAGGGGCTATTGGAAGGGTATATGGAAAATATGTGGGTGGGGGTTATGGAAAGGGGATATGTAGAATATGTGGGTAGGAGCTAGGAGAAGTGGATCTGAAGAACATGTGGGTAGGGGCTATTGGAAGGGGATATGGAAAATATGTGGGTAGTGGTTATGGAAAGGGGATGTGGAGAGTATGTGGGTAGGAGTTAGGAGAAGTGGATCTGAAGAACATGTGGGTAGGGGCTATTGGAAGGGGATATGGAAAATATGTGGGTAGTGGTTATGGAAAGGGGATGTGGAGAGTATGTGGGTAGGAGTTAGGAGAAGTGGATCTGAAGAACATGTGGGTAGGGGCTATTGGAAGGGGATATGGAAAATATGTGGGTAGTGGTTATGGAAAGGGGATGTGGAGAGTATGTGGGTAGGAGTTAGGAGAAGTGGATCTGAAGAACATGTGGGTAGGGGCTATTGGAAGGGGATATGGAAAATATGTGGGTAGTGGTTATGGAAAGGGGATGTGGAGAGTATGTGGGTAGGAGTTAGGAGAAGTGGATCTGAAGAACATGTGGGTAGGGGCTATTGGAAGGGGATATGGAAAATATGTGGGTAGTGGTTATGGAAAGGGGATGTGGAGAGTATGTGGGTAGGAGTTAGGAGAAGTGGATCTGAAGAACATGTGGGTAGGGGCTATTGGAAGGGGATATGGAAAGTGTGTGGGTAGTGGTTATGGAAAGGGGATGTGGAGAGTATGTGGGTAGGAGTTAAGAGAAGTGGATCTGAAGAACATGTGGGTAGGGGCTATTGGAAGGGGATTTGGAGAGTATGTGGGTGGAGGCTATGGGATTGGAATATAGAGAAAATGTGGGTGGAGGCTATGGGATGGGGATCTAGAGAAAATGTGGGTGAGAGCAATGGGAATGAGTGTTAATAGGCTGATAATTGGTTAGGGTTTAGGTTTTGGCGTGTGCAGTTTTATTAATTGTCGTTATAGGAGGTAGTGTGAGTGTTTGTAAACATTATTTTAGATTATTTTATTTAAAAAACATTGATTCAAAACGCCTGTTTTTACTCTATAAATAAAGCAAATATTAATTATGGTCCTTTGGTTAAGAAAAATATTTTAAACAAATTTGTTCAAGTCTTAAGTGATAATTGATCCCAGCTAAGTAAATTTGGATTTAATTAGAGAAGAATATTTCACCCCTAAATGTATGGATTTTTAAATAAATAATTTATATTTGTAAATGGCGTGTATGTTATAAACGTAGAGTGTGACCAAAAACCTCTTGAGAGAGTTTTATATGGAACATGTGATACCTGGTTCATAGTGTTTTAAACGTTATGAGTTGACTCAATAATTCCCGTGAATGTTGAGAACTTGACTCTTTACAACTACAATCCTATCAACTTCTTGACCGATATATAGAGTATCCAACACCGATGGGCACGCAGACACAGGAGCAAGTCTCCTTTGGTCTGGTTATCGATGACGTAGAGGTCGTGGCCACAATCTAAGCATAGATTACTTAGATGGATTTCTAAGAAGGTTTTTCACAACCCTTCTCAACCCCCCACATGCAAATGAGAGTACATTTCCTGTACAGGAGTGTGGCACAAATAGGTAGTAAGACGCGGCGCTAAAAAAAACTTTCACTACTTAACTTAGCTACTCTATTAGTATTCAAATGTATGAAATAGATTAGTTAATATTAATTAAAGCCACCTTTATCATGATTATTGCTCGTTACTAATGATTGATAATAATGTTAGCAATTGTATTATTATTTTTCATTTTTAACAGCGTTTTCTATGATCGTTTAATCGTAACTACTTTTTTTTTAGTTTATTGAGACGGTTATTTCTCTAGCCGAGCTAACATTTTGTGACCAGCTAGAGATAATGTTAAAATATAATTAAATCGAGCCATATGAATGTTATAAAGTTGTGTTGTATTCTTTGAGTTGGTTAACTTGAACGTTTCAACAGAAAGAAAGTTATGATTTAAAAGAAGTAGAAATTCATTTATTAGGGTAAACAAAAAAATTGTACTGTATGAGAATTAACATAAAGCTAACGAGTCCTTTATAACTTTTATTTGAAGATTATTTATTTTATTTATTAATTTGTCATACTACTTGTTTGAGTTGTTAGCACATGTAGGAATGTGATAGGGTTGATGGAGCATTGAGCAAATGGTAACATGGTCACGTGGTGTTAGACAAGGTTGTGTTATGTCTCAATGCACGTTTAATGTAGTAATGGATGATTGTATGACGGAAGCTTGTAAGAACGTAGTTGTTGTATAAAGGGGCAATGGGAATGTGTGAGTGCTACTATATAAAGATTATGCCATATTAATGGCTGAGAATGAAAGTCTTAAAGTATGTATCAGAACGTTTTAATGTTGCAACAGGCAGATTGGCTCTTCTTTTAAATGTCTCCAAAACTAAGGTGATAGTTTTGTTTATAAGAATGGATCTGATAATGATTGTCAGCTTAGTATAAATGGAAAAATGTTAAATCAAGTGAATGATTTTGTTTACCAGTTGTTTTTTTTGGAAAGGTGAATGGGGAAATAGACGGATGAGTGTATCTCGGGGAGCAGTTGGCTGGATGTGAACTATTGAAAATATTGAAGTAGTATCGAAAGAGACGAAGATAACAGTATATACAAAATTTGGTAATGCGAACACTATTAAATGGATGTGAAGCGCGGGCTTGTCACGATAAACATAAGAGCAAGGTGAATGAATGTAACTGGAATCCGTTATCCAAGAAATTTAGATGAAAAAAAAACTCGTATGGATAATGTAAGTAATGAATGGGTGCTAAAGGAGTGTGGTTTGAAAGGGAATCCAATTGGTCAATGTGAAAGATGAGGCTTTCTTTAGTTTTGACATGTTTAGATAATGGATGTGGATTGAGGGATTAAGCAAATATATGATGTAATATGAGTAAATCATAAGGAAGGGGTAAGCCATGTAAAACGTGGCTAAATGTTGTAGATCAGTGGTTCTCAAACTGGAGTGTGCGCACCTCCAGGGGTACGCGAGCAGCTCTCAAGGGAAATTGACAAAATAACAAGGGACTTATTGAAAACCCAATTCTTGGCAGTTACCGTTATTTGGTTATTTACTCCCCTCTTTTCCCTATTTTCTCGGCTGGAAGCCGATTTCTGAGAATTTTCAAGCCTCGACTTGATACTTTCTAAATTAGCAGTTTATGATGCCTTTCTCAACAACATTAATCTGTGAGAAGGGTTTTTCATCCACGGTGTATCGAAAAATAAGTACCGCAATGGGCTAAATTTGGAGCCAGACCTCCGCTTGAAAGTTTCGACTGGACAACCAGACATCAAAAAGTTTGCCAAACCATCCAACCACACCCCGCTCAATGAAAAACTTTGGGATTCATAATATACCAGCACAATTAAAAATTATGATTTGGAAATATTTTGCTTAAGTTTACTTTTTTTCTTTATTTTTGAACGAATTTGTGAAGAAAATTTATAAAACTTGTCTACAGTCCTTTTACAGTAAAATTATGGTTTTTTTAAAAACTGATCATAACGATTTTCAATAAAAGATAATATTAAGGCTATAACAGTAGGATTTTCTATAACTAACTTTGTCACATTTGAAATATTTTGAATACGGATTTTTTTTCTAATAGATTAAATAAATCAATAATTTACCATGTGGTACAGTATCTTTTTTAAAGCCTGACATTTGGATTTTTTTTATCTCGGGGGTACATTAAGCTTTTAGTCATGGCCAAGAGGTACAATCTAAAAAGTTTGAGAACCGTTGTTGTAGATGAATGTGAGAAAAAGAGAAATATTCAGATTTTTATGAATAAAAGAGCACGTATAACTCAGTGTATTAATGTTTTTGGGGCGAAGGTGTTTGCAGGGATAGGAAATTGGGGAGAAAGTTAGTGAGGATTGATTAAATACGGAGTTGTTGTTTTTTGAGCTATGCACACAGTTTCTTGCCCTCCACCTAAGGGATCGGCATGAGTATATATGTGTTAATAAATGTATGTATGTGAATGTGTATTAGTATTGTATGTATGTATGTATGTATGTATGTATGTATGTATGTATGTATGTATGTATGTATGTATGTATGTATGTATGTATGTCTAGAGTAAATTTCTTAATAGTTTATCTCCTTGTTATTATTTTGTAAAATAAATAGTTTTGGTGTATGAGTGCCACAACGTGTGTTGGCGAAAATATACCATTTCCACACCACCATGGGGTAGAATTTGTGGTACCCTTTTATTGTTGAAATCCCTTGTATATCCCTAATCCTCATGCACCAATTATGTAATTTAGTGCATTATCTTTCATTTCGATGTCCTTGATGGAGCAGGTCCTGTTAGTTCCTGGTCCTTGAAGGAGCAGGTTCTGTTAGTTCCTGGTCCTCGAAGGAGCAGGTTCTGTTAGTTCCTGGTCCTTGAAGGAGCAGGTTCTGTAAGTTCCTGGTCCTTGATGGAGCAGGTTCTTTTAGCCAGAATCGAGCGAGGCTTCATTGACATGAATCAGCTTCTGCCTCGATTTCATCATAAATTGGCTGAGGATGGTATCCGTTTCTTCCCCTTCATTGCCGTCTTGTACTATATCCTGTATATTAGCACAGGCTGAGAAGATGAACAAGTTCGACTTGAAACTAAAACAAACTTGTCCTGAAGAAAGAATGGAAAATAACGTGTTAGTAAACCTCTAACTTGTGCCCAGTGGGCATAGTCCTTCTAAGTAAAACACAATACTGTAATGCTACCACGCAGCTAGACCTACCGTTTACTGGGCAAAATGATTTGTAAACACACCTTTTAGGCATATATGGCCACACAAATAATGTGCCTGACTTTGATTCAAGAGATCAAGGTTCATTTCAGATCTGACCTAACTATTTTATTTTACACAGAATACAGATTCCATCACCCTTCCTGCTAAAATCTTGGCTGTGCCGAATGTGGAGGGGAATGGGTTGGAGCAGGGGGTATTCAGTTCAAACCCTTTCTAGTTTATTTTGATTTTTTTTTTGTATTATTCATAAATAAATATGCTATTAGTTAATTGGATAGTTATAAAATTGATTGCATCTGAAACCACAGTCATGGTAAATGAATAATTTAAATTACTTCAAAAGAGACATATTGTTTTAAAAAATGCCTTAAATATTATGTTTGAATAGGCTAAAAATTGAATTTTGTCATGTTAAACTGAATATGATTTTTATAAATCGGTTAAAACCAATTGTTTTCCCCTTTTATATATTAAAATTTGTTTGCACTTTCTTAAACGATAAGTTAACTAACTCATTCATAAATTATTATATTGAATATAAACTAATAAGTCGTTAATAGCCTTAGTTTAATGTTCGAAAACAGTTACTATTATGTCACCAAACGCCATGTAGGCCTGCACCAAAATCATTGCTGAAACTCAACACTAATAGATCACGACTGGTAGACAAACATCGTAGGAACCCTTCAACAATTGTGCTTTGCCTTTCCAAGAGGATATTGGTTAACAAACCCGACTCTTATCAGTAGGGGGACTCATTGGCGTTAAGCTCAGCACGGATATATTTATATTTGCACGTAGTGCTGAGTTTGAACCCTGTGTCTTGGCTGTCAGCAACTTATATTAATTTTAACCAAATATATATTATCTTAGGGCTAATGAAAGCTGCTAAGCGTAAGTGCACTAATATTTGCTTGGAACTATAGATAAACCACCTTATCAAATAAAATCAGTAAAATCGATTTTTATTAGGTGTATTTCTCATGTTCTTTCCAAATACACTGAGTTTTATAACCACATTACATAAAAACCCAACATTCTGACAATTGACCAATGATAAATCTTTGATCATGTCAGGAATAAAACCACAGATCCCTAGCTGACTTAACACGTGAACTTCTGACTGTGGCAACTTATGCAAGTGAGTTCGGCCAGGATTTGATCCCTGACCTGATTACCATCAGTGAAGTGTATTGAGAGCATTACGCTTGAGACCAATAAACCACCACTGTGCTTCTTTACCCTAAACAATATTATGGCATAGTAAATTGTTGTTGCACATGAAATATCTTTTTAAATTTTTAACACTGTCCAGGCAATTGCAACAAAATTTAGCCTATTAAGTTAAATAAACAAATAATAAGTACATTTGTTTACATATGTTTGTAAAAGGGAATAAACGTTATATGTGTAGCCTAAATTATCACTTTTTATGTGATTGGGATTAAATGACATTACTCTTCAGTTCTCAACCTAACAGCTGTTTAAAAGTGGTGTGATCTTCAAAACCAAGTGGCATGTAAATCAATCTACACACTTTGCAAATCCAAGACAACATGATACCTCATTGGAAATCGTTATTGGGTCTTTAGTTTGTTTTTGGTTTGTTTGTTGTTGTGTTGTTGTTTTTTTTAAATAAATCAGAACTTTTCTCATAATTTATTTCACTTAATCCACGAATGTAAAATCAAAAGAAAATGTTTCTAATAAAACATTTTTCATGTTTTACTTTAAATATTTCAAGAGTTATAATATGTTTTAAATTTTTTTCAAACTTCATGTAAAATATATCCATTTCATACATCGCAGGCGTTGTTCATGACTATTAGTATAAGCATCATATAATTATTGGTTTTCCTACACAAATGGAACGAGAATTATGACGTGATGTATTTGTAAAATCTGAAAATTGAGACACAATGCTAGTTTTCATATTTTGTAAAAAAAATAAGGAGCTTATAGTATAAATTTTGTAGCTTAAATTTCTTTCAACAGATTCATCAGTGAAGGTCATAAAATATAGATTCTTTTCCCAATATAAAACAATGAAGTTCATTTTTATGGTGTAAAATTGCAACTACCCTGGGTAACAAAGGGACCCGGGGAAATTAAAAGGTTATAAAGCGATGGTAAGTGCCCACAAGAGCCTGAACTGTAATTTAAGAGTGGGATGTCCTATAGGTTCGAGTCAATGTAGGATGCATCGGGGTGATTTGGCCACCGATCTCTATGATAATACGTGAGGGTGTACTTCCTCTAAAACCACTTTTCTCATCCTTACAACATATAATAATTATGAACTAAAATAATATAGTTATGGGTCCACGCGCGTGCATTATTAACTTGGGATGCCATGTGCGTACCGTACAATACATAATTACATTTTAATTATTGGCTGATGATTTTTTTTTAGCACCACGTCTTACCACCCGTTTGGGCTATACGCTTATTTACTAATCACACTAATGTTTTTTTAGAGATGATGAATATTGTATTTAAGGGAAACATACCGACATTTGCGTGGAGGGAGAGTGGAAAACCAATTTGTAAAAACCACCATCAGTACACCCGATTGGGATTTAAACCTCGATCTCCCCGTCATCGGCAATCTAGTATACTGCGAGAGTGGCGCGTTAGACCACGCAGCCATTGAAGAATTAAATTAATTATTTCATACAGTGTAAATAAGCAGTCCGTGAAATAAACCATTTAAACAAAGCTAAATATTTGTGAGAGTTCTTCGAGACTTGTCTTACTGAAGCATCCCCTTGAACGGGTAGTACGAGATTATCCAGCCATCCATCCTGTTTTATGAATTCTCAATCAAGTTGCCTTATGTTGTCGGGGATGGCTCCCCGAGAAAACGTGCGTGTTCAGTGACACACATGGACATTTTACGATTGCTACAAATCACAATGACCATAAACATCCGTTCACAAATACCGGTACCCTAACCTATCGACCCGTGATTCCCCATTCCTCTTAGATTGAACCGTGTTATTTAGGACCGTATGTATTTGTTCCGGTGTGCGTTCGATGCACGTGAATTATAATCATGTGAGCTATAGAGAAGTACGAAGTTTGAACTGTGCTGGCTGGATACGTCACCTACTATCTTCTATAGCTTGTGTTTACTTATGGTGATTCTATATCATAGTATTTCTTGTATAATTTTAGTATTTATTGTATTAATGTAGTATTTCCTGTCTTATTTAGTATATCTTTTACTAGTTAAGAAAAGGAAATATTAATGTAACTGGGTGGTTTGACAAATTTAAGGAATTGGCAAAAGACTTCAGGCATTACAAATGTCGGCTGACTCAAAAATTACTTGTAAAAGACTCTGTGTAGCTTGCAGCCGTGCCGTTTGACGCCATATAAATTATAGTATTATATGTTATAATATGACTGCCGTAAAGACTGCCATGTGTTAAATCTAGCTTAAAATATCGTTTGGAAGGTAGCTTACGCTTGTACAACTAGTTGTACATTAATATATAAGCTCGGAATATATAAATGGTCTTTAGATTATCGATGTAGCCACACCAAGAGTCATATTTATAAACTTGAAAAATGTACACCTGGGCATGGGGCCCGGGTTCAATTCCCTTTCCCATGTGTAATTTCTCAATTTACAAAAATATAACCTAGCCTAGTCTACTAAACCTATCCCTCTGCATGTGGCGGATGGCACAATGAAGTGGTGCTAAACAGAAAACAATATTCTACTAAACCTATCCCTCTGCATGTGGTGGATGGCACAATGAAGAGGTGCTAAACATAAAACAATAGTTTACTAAACCTATCCCTCTTCATGTGGCGGATGGCACAATGGAGAGATGCTAAACATAAAACAATATTCTACTAAACCTATCCCTCTGCATGTGGTGGATGGCACAATGGAGAGGTGCTAAACAGAAAATAATAGTTTACTAAACCTATCCCTCTTCATGTGGTTGATGGCACAATGGAGTGGTGCTAAACAGAAAACAATATTCTACTAAACCTATTCCTCTGCATGTCGTGGATGGCACAATGGAGAGGTGCTAAACAGAAAACAATAGTCTACTAAACCTATCCCTCTTCATGTGGCGGATGGCACAATGGAGAGGTGCTAAACAGAAAACAATATTCTACTAAACCTATCTCTCTGCATGTGGTGGATTGCACAATGGAGAGGTGCTAAACAGAAAACAATAGTCTACTAAACCTATCCCTCTCCATGTGGTGGATGGCACAATGGAGAGGTGCTAAACAGAAAACAATAGTCTACTAAACCTATCCCTCTTCATGTGGCGGATGGCACAATGGAGAGGTTCTAAACAAAAAACAATAGTCTAATAAACCTATCCCTCTGCATGTGGTGGATGGCACAATGGAGAGGTGCTAAACAGAAAATAATAGTCTACTAAACTTATTGTCCTGCATTTGGAGGCTATTTTAAGATCTGTGTATAAAAACCACGATCAACTCTATACAAGCTCCAGTCCTAATGATCCCACTCCATAGTTAGAAGAATACCTTGCACTAGATCGATTGTAATGTATGATGTTATGTAAACATTTAAAGGCTTAGGAGTTCATATCACTCCCAAAATAGTTGTACTATTCCAGTTTACAGTCGTAGTGATAATCTTCCACACTAAGTTGCATATAAATATAGTTTTGGTCAATTATGTCACAAGATCGCCTAAATATATGTAATCTTGTGCGACTATGCTCTATATTAGATCAAAAACTGGGAAAACAAGTAACTTTGAGCACATAATAAATTCCTTTAATACATTAAAAAAATTATAAGGAAAATATATTTAAAAAAGCCTTTAAAATAGACACTCGTCGGATCTCAATACTCTTGAAAACATTTATAACTCAAAGAGGCAGAAAAATGGCAATGGCACGTGGCGTTGAACTCAATGTACGTGAATATTACAAAATAAACGACACGTCAATAATTTCGGGGGGCAGTTTCAATCAACTCTGCTAAAGGAAAGTGTATTTTCTATTAATGAAATGTATCTTTCCGTTAATCTTGAAAGGTTTCATGCATACCTTGCCGGGTTCCACAATGCTGTATTTTAGGGCCACATATTTATCAGTAATCATAATATTCCTATCTATAAGTGTAAACGTAGTGTACACTTAATTTACCCCGAAAGATTTCAATCTTATCTTGACCAATTTGGATAGCCCATATGAGAAGTAAGATGTTGTGTAAAATATATATAAAAAAAGGCTAAGCACCTATGTACGATCGGGTTTGATTTTGATACGAGATGCCAAGGTTTGTATACAACTAGGGACATAAATGAAGGGTTTTCAAATATAATTTTGTTTAATATTTAATATCCAGCCCCGTGGCGTAGTGGAACCTGACTACCAACTTAGGTATTCCGGGTTCCATTCCCAGCTGATATCTTGAATATTTTTCTCTTAAAGGGAGTTACCCCAACGGTCAATAGGGGTTGGTAAAGTAGGTTTAAGTTATGTTTAAGTATCTTACTGGCCTGAACCTCCATATTCACTATCATCACGTCATCTCACGTGTGTATACGTGTAGACACCCTCCTGTGGTGTACCCTGGGAAACACTCTGTGCCACCAGAGCGACTGATATTCTACATACAGGGGACAGAACTAGATGTAATGTCTCTCCCAGTCATTAATGATATACGATAAAATAAATAATATATCATTCAGCGTGTTGATACACGTATTCAAGCTTCACCCTCTTTATTCCGTTTCTATAGATTATATCGAATATTTTTCTAGCTACCAGTATTTTTTTCGAAACACCAATGGCAATACAAGCATGGGTGGTCACGTGCTATAAGGCATCAGTCTCACAATACACTGGATTGCAGGTGAATGAGAGGTAGAGGTTCGAATCTCATCCGGGTGTACTTGGGATTGATTCCACGTGAAGAAGTATCATTTGGATTTTCCATTTCCTTTTACAACCAATACGCGTTTACTTCCTACCAAATTATTTCTTCTTCGCTTTCACTTAAGTTAAGCCATTATTAACTGTGGTGTTGAATGTATTCCTAGTATTTCAAATTAAAAGCTAACGACTACAAGATAAGTAGGAAAAAAATATGTTTTAAGTTTTACCCGACACAAACTTCAACGTTTGTATGAAAGGAAGATCCTAACACAATTTTTTTTTTTAATTATTAGGAAACAGGTTCATTGTGACTATTTATTAAAAGTTACATTTACAGACGTCAAGATAAATTTATTTTTCTAAGAGATTGAAAATACTTATTAATACGAATCCCATCCTTAGTTTTCAATTAAACCAGAAAGTTTAATGAAGTTACTGCCTGTATTTATTACGAACTTTGAGCACATATTTCTGTTTGTTTAAAATTAGATTTAAGCAGAAATTAGATAATTTTCTTAAGATAATAATTAGTCGTGACGTCAATGTGACAAGAAACCGAATATTAAATAACATTAAAAATAAACGTATTATTATTACGGTCTGAATTAATAATACTATTACAATTAATTGGGTGTGTCTTAAACAAACAAAGATTCTGAAATGCAACTTAGAATTATGTATTTCTTCAAGTTTAGGAAAGCTATAAAATAAAATCAGATTTAATTTCTCGTGACTTTTTGGAGAGAGGCAGTATTGTTATCTTAAAAAAAATGTTTTTGAGATGATGATGGATGTCGATGTTTCATGACCTCCTGAAACCGAAAATTGGTTTCAGCGATGCTCTGTGTGTGTCTGTACCTCGGCTTAGAGCCAAACCCATTGTATCTATTGAGTAGTATAGTACACGGTAGTTTTTATGGATCTCCAGAAGGGGGGGGGGTATATACATTTTCTTGGAAATAGGTTCTTACGATTTCGATTTAAAATTTTAATCATACATTGTATATTGTTACTTACCAAATTAGTAATCTAATTTTTCCTATAAAATCAGTTAGCAATTTCTTTATATAAGAGATTATCTCTTATTTTTATCATATCCACGCAAATCTTTGAGATACTAAATAACTTATCATCACAAAGTTGTAGGAATTTTAAAACTCCAAATTGGTATTTGAAGAAATATATTTCAATAAAACTTATAGTTTGCAAGCTATCTAGGGTCCCCCCTAGAAATTTTTAAAATCAGATATCTAGCCCTAAAATTAAGGGTAGTTCACTGAATAAAAAATAGAAAAAAAACTATTATCTCTGACAGAGCCTTAACGATTTTGCTTACATTTTATATCTAGGCACTATTTATTAATATTAACAAGATGGCACTTTTCATTTTTTCGTGAAAATTACTTTTAGGGTACCTTAAATATAGGAAATTTTCCACTTTTCATCATTTCTCCCCAACTATTTAAGATACGAACTAACTTATTATTGGTAGAGGAGATGTGGGTATTATGGAATTGTCGGGCAATACGGAATACCATTGTTCTTCATATGTTATGTGTCACAATCTATCGTTAACTATTTCAACTATTACAGAAAATAATTTCGAACAGCTAGTGACGCCTTCACTTGAACAGATCAACTGATTGTTTGTTTTGGCTGCCACAAAAACTTTTGTAGGCTAGTGTTTATCATGCTACATTTCTTTACTCTACTGTTCTTATTAATTCTAATCAAATCATTATGTTAAGGCTTACTCATGCTTATCTTTGACTTAAAACATTATTTGACGGTAATTTTATTATAACCCGACAAAAAATATTATTTTCTAAAATGGTGAGTCGGTCAATAAGGAATAATACTATTCCATAGAGCGCGCACATCTTAAAAGTATTTGGCAAATTATTTATTTTGTCAACGTAAGCGTAAACATTTTTCCTAACACCTAAGAAATCTATTAAGAGAACAATTTATCCTGATACAATATTTTAGTATATTATATTTTAATAGTCTATTATTAGTAGTAATTTATTAATTAATTATTTTTAATTATAAAGTATTATTTAAACGTATTTTGAAGAGGTATTTTATTTGTTAGCAGCTAAAGTTACAAAGCAAGATACAAACTTTTGATCCGAAGTGGTAGCTCAATCTGTAGTAACCATAAGATAAATCACCAACCAATTACAAAGTAAACACTTGTTGACTAGGATGAGAAGTATAAATCAATTGGATTGAATTAAAAAGTTGTCTGTCTATGTTCGTGTGTGTATATTATTCCATTTATGATTTTTGGTGTAATGTTTCTACAACAATGCATATATTTACTATCTCGTTTTCCAAATCCTACAAGTTTTTGGTAAATGTTTATTTTAAAATAAAAGCGAGAGAATGTATGATGCATCTACCATACCATTTATTTTAAATTACTTTAAGGTCTGGAAAATTAGTGGTTTTGTTTGTTATACACTTTGTTGAACTTATGTTTCTGTAAAATTGCATATTATTTTCATCAGTTCTTGTTGGTGAAATGTTATTCTCATTTTTATATAACGTTTCTTCAACAATGTATATTAATTTATTTTCACGTATTTTACGAGTTTTAAGTAAATGCCCCATTTAATAGTTAAAGAAGCAATAAAGTTTTTACGGTGCCTTGTACCATTTATTTCAACTGAATCAATTGATTGTTGTAAATAAAATCTAGTTTCGACGCTTGCCGGAACAACTGGGCTGTATTGGGTTAAGGTATATTTAATGTAGGGGTGCTACACGAACAAGTTATCACGTGTTCTAGGGCATCAACTTCGTCTGACAGCGTTGGGTAGGTCAGTGCTAGAATCTCAGAAGGGGAACACTGAAGGTAGTTTTCCACTATGAATCTCTCCTCTCCTCTAAACGCAACTGTTGGTGCATTTTATTTACAATACGATTCCAATATCTACCCTTAGCAACAACGTTTACTGTTGAACGTTCAAACAAAATATCTTATTTTCAGTTTGTAGTCAACTTTATGATTTTTTCAGTTTGCAGCACATTTCATAAAATTATTCAATTCTTAGCCCACTTCAAGAAATTGTTCAATTTAGTGTCCAAATCCATTAACTATTGTTCAGTTTGTGAGCCATTTTATGAAACTGTTCCATTTGCAGTCCAACTCCATTAAATTGTCCAGTTTGTACTCCACTTCCTGAAATGGTTAAATTTTGTAGTCCAACTCCATTAAATTGTTCAGTTTGTAGCCCACTTAATGAAACTGTTCCATTTGTAGTCCAACTCCATTTAATTGTCCAGTTTGTACTCCACTTCCTGAAATGGTTAAATGTGTAGTCCAACTCCAATAAATTGTTCAGTTTGTAGCCCACTTAATGGAATTGTTCAGTTTGTAGACCATTCATGAAAATTGAGAGGATGGAGTCATTTTATTCAAACACAAAAAAAAATTAAATACTTCTAAATAAACTGCGATTTCATCAAACTTGACTTTGTAATACTCTGTCATAAGTAATAAAATTAACACATTGATATCGAAATAGTTTAGATAGCATATTAATATTTTAAAATTATGATCATTTTTAATCAACACTACACAATGTTAAACTGGCAATGTTAATTTATTACAATTATTACTTATAATTATATCGGATTTGGACACGGCTAGCCTGTGTTTGGACCTAATGGGCTACTCTATAAGCTTATTTTTCTCTGAAACCTTAACTCAGTCAGTAGCTTGTCTGCCTTCTGAGCTAAGTGTCCCGGGTTCGTTTCTTGGTTACCTGAAAACCTACCATTTATGAAATTCTGGTTTAACCTTACATTGTGATGAATTAATGGATGAGTTGATGATTACCTATTGTGTACGTTCCAGATTTAAATCTATAAGTCGTTTACTAATATAATAAGTCGTTTCAGAAAGTGCAAGTTAAATACTGCAAATAAAATTATAAAGTTTTTTTTCCATATGGTGTTTTTTACATGGCCTTTTTAATTAAATGATGGTTTAATTCAGTGAGAGCTCAACGACAATAATCTAATTTAACGTATGAATTAAAACAAAATCAACTACAATGTATATACTTTAAGCCCCCTTTTCATCATGTTGACGAGTAATTACCACCAGAAAACAAAATGTTTGTTTTATATCGTGAAACACGAGAAAAAAAATCTCACTTATTAAATAACGGTTAGTGATATTTCATAGTTTGTTTATAATTGGATACAAACAAATACAAATCTTATAAGCAACTATATATTTAGAAATTTAAAATAAAAGTTTTTTATAATTTGTTTTCTCGTAATAAGAAATTAGTATATATTTCTTAAAATAAACATTAAATTTCTTATTTTTTTAAATTTCATTTCAAATCAAGTATCTGCACATAATAATTATGATAGAGCAATATATTTGAAAACATTGTGTCCAACTGTATAGCCAGA
This sequence comes from Timema californicum, assembly GCA_902141385.1. Lineage (NCBI taxonomy): Eukaryota > Metazoa > Arthropoda > Insecta > Phasmatodea > Timematidae > Timema > Timema californicum. Next base: position 110,957 of record CABFOW010001092.1, on the reverse strand, counting down.
GATTTCCCCGAGGAGATATAAATAACAGCGAAGCGAACTATTCAGTTTTAGAATTGTGTCTATGTATACCAGATCTATTCTCACATCTTCTTCAAGATTTATATCTAGACTCGACATGGCTGCCAACTAAAAGCTAAATATTTTATATTATGACTACGCAAATACTAATAATGGGTACAATCATGAAACAAATGTTATATTTTAAGGTATGTTTATCATTAAGGATATTTGGCTTAAAATATGTTAATACTAAATTTCAAAAATTAATCGTTTTAAAATGACTTATTTTTGATAGTCCAAGAACAAATGAGCATGCGAACTAAGGCTTCATTCTCGACTTGTTTGGTTTTCTGTTGACAGGGAGTTAGAAGTTTGAATTTTGACTTTGAGTACTAAATTATTTTTTATTTAATTTTCTTCTGCCCTCCCTCTACAAAAAAATTAGCTAAAATTAAGAGGAAATGAACCCATAATTGCGTAAAAGGAGATCGGGAAACTGTACATAAAAGAACATCCTCACGTAACCCGACAAGGATTCGAGCTCCGATCTCGCCATCATTGGCAGCCAAGTCTATTGCGATAGTAACGCCTTACATTATTCGAGCTCAGAAGCGGGTTTCTATGACTATTGACAGGCTCGGCAGTCATGACTTGAGGTCAAACCGTCACGTAATGATCAGTTTTATGTAGTATAGTTGGGTCGTGTCAGCGCCCCCTACTGGTACAGTGCTAAGGTTGCCATTATAGGTCGCCAGAGGCCAATAAAGATGTCCCCCCTTCCCCCACTCATGCCATTATATGGGGGGGAGGGACCAGGGGAGAAGCTGTTGGCACACGCGGAACGTAGTGGAGTTTAGGAAAACGAAATGGACCAAGGGGACTAATACGGCCCATTTTTACACGCAAGTGAAAAAGAAATAAACTCCAAAATGTGGTTAAAAAAATGGGAATAGGTTTTAGAAGCAAATTTACAACCTGACATATCCTCCAATGTACTTGTTAAAAGGACGTAGTGGGTGATGTAATTGTTTTCTGTTTATCTATTCCCAGTTATTTTTGGTTTGTTAAAGCAAAATAATCTTTAAATATAATTTATGTTTCAAGAAGAAGTAAAATATAGTTATTTCCCAGTTTAAGTTTCTTTCGATAGTTAAATTTAAAGAGAAAAAAATTGAAGGGAGAGAATTTACATTGAAATTTATCTTCAAATTTTTTACGTACTTGTTATTAAATATTTATTATAAGGGCTTGAGACGTTGTAACTTAGAGGAAATTTACCCCCAATACAGTGTAAAGATAATGAGAAAATGACAGGGCTTAATACAATTTGGAAAAAACTACTACTCAAATACCCAGCCGTGATTCTAGCTTTGACTTGACCTTTATAGGCAATACAGTACCTGGTTAGACTGATGCCATATACCACGTGGTCATCACTAGATACTGTACACAGACAGTACAGATATCAACAATTTTTTTAATATTTCATAATTATTTGAAGTTTTAATATTGTATCCATCCTAAGAGAGTTGCGTAGCCACCGATGATAATTAATTTTTCTACAATACAGTGTGACTATCTCTATGGACCCCTCAGTACAATTTGACCTTTGGAGAATTTACTGTCCGAATTTCCACATCTGGTTGATTTACCGTTATACCACATCCACCCCCGAGCCCCTGAGATTGAGACTTGTGCCCGTGCAGTGAGGGGACCCTGGGAGACCATTCCCCCGGGGGGACTGACGTGGGGGAGCGTGCACTCAGTACCCCTGTGGTGCAGGCTCGACAAATCGAGACTCGTAAGGGACAAACAAGTTTTTGCGTGAATAAAACACTATATTAAAGGTTTCACAGACATTAATAATATTTATTTTACCTTAAAGGTTTCACAGACATTTATAATATTTATTATACACTTTTACAGGAATGATGCATATATTCGTTCATACGTTTTTCTACCGTGTATCTTAGATGTGTTGGTAAAATTGTTTTTAGTTCACAATCTAGCATATAATAATCCAAACCTACGACTTGACAAGTATAGTAAATAGCACTGATAAGATCCAGGTTTCTGATGTTCGTTTCCACCGTAGGCTGTTTGAGGTCTATGACATCCACCGATTCTGTTAGCGTGTCGCACACATACACTACGAGTGTGTTAATCAAATCGTTGCAATAGCGTGCGACGGGTGTCAACCACATATCTCGTCGGTCGGTGGCGACGTTGATGAGGTCCCACACATCACAAAGACGTGCCCAGCTAGGTGCTAGATTGGCGACTCCTTTGAGTCCGGCGTTTTGTTTCTCGCTGATGACGACCAAATGGTCACCGCACATACGTCTCAGAGAGTTTTCATGTTTAGTCAAACTAATATTCTGAGGAAGCTGCGTGGGGTTGAAAAACTTTGTTATGACAGACTTGTAGTTACCCAGTTCTTGCCACTCTTTACGGTTAAACACCGCACAGTTCCCTCCACATTTTTCTAGCTGGACATAGGGTGTAAAGTTGTTCTTGACGCTCATGTTGATGATGACTCGTTTGGTGTTGACTTCGTCCAGCGGAAATAAAGTGTTGAAAATACTGGTGATGGCGAGCGGCTTCGCCGGCTTTGCTTTGCGTGTGCAAACGTCTTGGGCTTCTGTGTTGTCTGTTCGCTCCAACGAATGTCGTGATTATGGACGGCACGCCATCTGAATGCCCCTTTTATAGGCGCACGCATATTGGATGCAGCCTCTTGAGGGACGGTAGGACCCTTGCAACTTTAAAAATGTGTTGTAATATCTCACCACATTAGCGTCGTTGCCTGTATGATTGGTGGGCGAGAATAGGGCCAGGAAAGCTTTCATTGGAATGTTCTGGGCGTGATAGAGAAGGTACATGACACAGTAATGGCCGCAAACGGCTGAGGCTATGCTTTGAAGCTGTATCTTGCTATGAGACACTCGGGAAGTGTGTTTGCGTACAAACGCCAGATGTGACTTTAAACGGGGTGGAAAACCATAACTGTCAAAGTATTCTCCCACGCCATTCTTGTCGATAAAGATGGTGACCCAATGCGTCCCAGGTTTTGTGTGTGGATCAGTGTTGATGACGAAAGTGGCAAGTCACGCTATTCTTACGGGTATTTGATCAGCAGGGAAAATGACTGACCATACAGAACGGAACCACGGGTTTGTTTTCAGCGCACGTCTTATGGTGTGCGTGTCCATCTTCAATCATCCAATCTCTAAGTCCCCAAACAATAGAGACCAAACAGAAATTCCATATAGAACTATATGCCATGCACATGGTGCGGCCCAATTTAAGTGTTTTCAATGAAAGACAACCTCTGTCATACAGGTCTACGACAGGCGTAGGCGTGTATATGACTAGAAACATTTTCTTGTCTGCCCCCTTGAAGTAGATGGTTTCTGCACGCGCTATGGCACAGGATATGAGGGATTCGAGCAGGCTGTAATCCACATCCCCGCTATCCCAGGAAATACTGTACAGTTTGTTGACTAAGTAGTCGGATTGATTTTTGGCAGCGGTGGAAAGATCCTCGATGCCGTAAGGGGGTTTTAACACCCAATGCTGAAGTAATGTACCGCATACAGATAAAACACTCTGTTCCTTGACTATAAACTCTTTGTTGTCATCGATGAAGCTCTGGAAATCTACAATGATGTCCATGATTTAAATGACGGGGTAAGGGGTTGGGAAGTCGCTTATATTAACTCCCATAATCGGTCACGACGTTTCTGTCCTTGTCATTGGTGATGATGTTCGCAAACTCTCCGTACATTATACAGTTGACGGTTTCAGTGAGAGCTCTGGTTAAGCTCACTTCGATGCTCAGAAAACCATGCCTTGTCAAATTTCAATGCGATGCCCTGTGGTCGAACAGTTTAGGTGTTAGATCAGAAGCCATGAGATGATATCCCTTAGAGAAGGTTTCCTGTTTGATATCGCTACCTTCGTTCATGAAATGGATACCCGTTCCAGAAAACAGTGTGTGGTAGGACATGACATGGTTGCCGTTCGGAAAATGGGGCTGTAACGGTTTCGACGGCACTTGTTCCACGTCCACGTACAACGAGAAATGGCTCATGTCGTAGGTTTGGAAGTTGAACGGGTTCTTGGTGGTGTCTCCGTTGAACGCGGCGTTATCCCACGACACATTGTTTGGGTAATTGTCCGGTGATAGGAATAGTGAGTGTTTTTACTTACACGTGGTGATGGGATACCTTTGCGGGACTGATTTTTAATGCCTTGGCATGTGCTAACAGTACAGAAGGTGCTACTTTGACACGTCGCACTAGAAGGCAGGCTTTAACGATATGAGCCTTAAAGTGCAGGTTTCAGGGACGGCCATAAGACTAAACCCGTCTCTGAAACGGACCAAATTGACTCTGAGTTCAGAATATGATATCTTGATGGATAATTCCTCAATAAAAAGCATAAATAATAGCTTCGACTCTTTGATTGTTAAATATGCGATCCCTTACAATTTTAATAATGGTACAAGTGGCAGCATGAAGCCAACTCAGAGTCGAAGATGGCTGCGTTATCTGATAACTCGTGATATTAATCAAAGAAATCACACACTACTAGCCAATGATCTCCACACGTCCATCATAGACTCTTCCTTAAAATATGAGTTAAGAATTACCCTGGGCACGGGACGATTCCTGGATAGCTCAGTGGTTAGAGCATTGGCATACTAAACCAAAAGTCCCGGGATTGATTCCCGCATTCACGTGTCATTTTTCAATTTTTCAGAATAGGTTAATAAAGAGGTCAATAAAAAGCATAAATAATAGCTTCAGCTATTTGATTCTGAGCTTATAAGCTAAATGAACTTGTATGTATGGGATAGGAGGGAGCGGGACGTGGACGTTAAATAATACACATAACAGATGAACGTATAGAGTATCTACCTTTCACCGCATGTGATTCTTATTCAAATTTGGGAGGTGGGATGTAGACGTTAAAACACAAACATAACAGCTGTAATAATATTTATTCAAAAAAATAAAAGTTGTTCAAACAATGCAAAGTCTACATTCAATATTTATTTACATAAATAAAAGTTGCTTGCACCATGAAAAGTATATTTAGAATATTTATTTTAAAAAAATGCTTGTTATAGAATATGTATTTACAAAATATATATTATACATATTTAAGAAACAATAACCAATTTCATGAGGTCGTAGCGGGAATAGTGGCCTCAGTACTAAATAACTAGAAAAAATATCTAAGTCCAATTAAATATATATATATATATATACAGACAGATGGTTTAAATTTAAAATATATAAAATAAAATAAACAAGATTAACTAGAATTAATATATATATATATATATACACACAGACAGCTAATTGACTAGAAATAATCAGGTAGGTGGAATAGTGTACTGGCGGATAAAAAATATAAAACGTGTCCCGAGTGCATAAAATAAATCAATTAAAAAATATGCGTGTTTTCATGCAGAAAAAAATGAAAAAATCTCAAAATCTTTGAAAAATGTTATGTTGGTGGAATTGTCTATAGTGAAAGAAAATAAAAGATAACTATTTAGCACGTCTAAATGATCACCTTTTAGTCGTGGCGAGCGCGTTTACAAGGACTCTGATACCCAAATGGCAACGTATTATAATCATCGGCTATCCGACGTTTGGTGTACATGGGCTGGTAAACTTTATTCTTTGAAACGGTACATACACTTGCAAGACCTTTTCTTACAATTTTGTGCGGCATCTGTATTTATCTTTCAGTGGCTTGTTCGGTGATCATCGCTTTCAAAACGTCAAAATTAACGTCGTTCAGGTTGCCGTAGTTTATGGTGATCCCGTGAACCTTGCACACCGTTTTTGTTTTGGCGGGATTGTCACCAACACAAACTCGGTACGCGTAATTCTTGGGACCACCAGATACAAAGGTACTAATATAGCTTCCCAGACCGTAATCTTGAAGTTCATCAGTGAGGTCACCTAAAAAGTCTCCAGTCGGTGGACTCCAATCGCCGGGGCGTTCATTAAATAGAACTCTATCTGTATCGTGATACAAAATGTGGCCCCCCAATCGTTTAATGATGCTTTATAAGTGCAATTTAGCCATAGCAGTCGTGTAGCACGCCACCGCCACACTCGTGTTAGGGTTAGGGGGCAACGCGTCAAGCGCATCCTTGTAATAAGGATCATAACCTCATCATTTACATCAATGACGCTGTCCACGGTGATGTACGGATCCGTCAAGTACTTGTGGATGCCTTGATAGTCGTTGACAACGGCTACGTGTGGTAAATCGGCTCTTTGCCCAAACATTCTCCATAGTGAATCTAAAAAGAGTTTAGCCAGTGTGCGGAGACCGAGATTTTACTCACAGAACCTAAATCGAGTTTTACTGCTTCCCTTTCCTCATAATTTAGAATAAAAGATAAATTTACTCTTGTTAGGTACACCTCTCTGGCCATCCGCTGTCTTCTGGTTTAATTCTCAAAAAAGCATCAATGTACCCGTGAAACAATCCACCAGAACGTGTCTGACGATCGTAAACAGATATATTGTACTTCCACACTTCGTGCACCGCTTCAACAGTGTAGCCTTTCTCGTCGGCTTTCTGGATCTCGTCAATCACCCTGACGCCTGTCAACCATTGACCTTTTTTGTCGTTGTGCTGAAATGCACCTTTATTTTTCTCCTCCCCACATTTCCGGCACAAAGTGAACATTAACTTATTGTGCATCCGTGTAGGCAATACGGGCATGAATAAATCTCGTGGAGGCGTCACTGTAACTTTGGCTATGCCTTCTACTCGATCTATAGATGGACAATTTGGTTCCTAGGGAATTTTGGGGTGGCCGTTGGGATATTGTTTGTACTTGCAAACGTAAGCGTACAGTGAACACACGTCCAAGTACTTGATCTTCTCTCCACAAGAAAGGTCTGCTTCGTGAAAGAGTTTGAAACGATTTAGACGCCCGCAAAAAATACGTCCCTGGGATTGAGGGGCTCCCTGATATACACCTCGTGCTGGAGTACAAATTGTTTCAAGTCTTGTCTGTGCGTTTCATCGCATTAAACATACACTCCCACATCTCTACGACCGTGTAGCTGGCATTCTTAAACTTTTATAAGCAAGCCATGGTCGCATCACAGTGTGTTTCCATGGTCTCATGGGGGCGGTTTTTGATAGGGGTGGTCCTTTCAGGACAACAGAGAGGGCACCCGTGCCAATAAAGGCCCTAGAACTGGGATACGCTTGTGGTCTACACGTCACTCTAATACATATTCCTCACGGCTGTTACCTGCATGAAGGATAGACACACTGCATTGATGGGCCTCCCAGCAGAGCCATTGTAACAGCGACGTGCGACTGTTGGTCTGCGCACCGATAGCCACCGTTAGGGATAATACCGATAGTATTCTCCTTAAGAAGACTTCGGCGGTAAACCAACATGGCCGCTCCAGCTATCGTACACGCCTCTCTGAAAGGTTCCACCTTTGCTTTTTCCATGAACATGTCTCTAAACTTTAGGCAGGCCTTCCGTAGGATCTCTACATCTTTCACGCAATACAGTTCCAACTCGTGGTTAAAATCAAAGACATAATTTTCTTTGACCAGTGCGTCATACCACTTCACAAAGTTTTCCTTTCCCTCAACTGACATCTTACCGATGCCGTAGTCCTCCTTTGGCGGCAAGGGACCCCTTTAACCGGCGTTTTATTTATTATTGAAAAAAATGGGAGAAATGTATTTTGGCCAAAGACTCGTCCAAGCTGATTATGTTTGGCATCTTGGGCAGTGATATGGGTTGAGAGTTTAGCGAGTCAATAAAGGGGAGTGGGCCATAATGCACGAACATGATTTTCCCACCGTTCATTATGAGCTCTGGAGTCATTTTTTTTACCTCCATCATATATTTTAAAATTAAATTTCCATCATAGACCTAGGAGGGTGATGTCCTTAAATTTTATTGCTTTAATTTGCTATAGAAATCCAAAAAATTGTGCCATTATGACATCACTCTTAAATACTTGAGTCTTATCGCCCCCACATATGGTGCAATTATGGTCATTTACATCTATATGAAGGCAGGCTTTGCAACACGTCTGCACGACACATAGGTTAGGTTCGTGCAAGTACGTGTCGACAGAAATTTGAGAAGCGTTTCTTGTCTGCATTCAAAATCATAAAATACAAACATTAAATTGAAATTTTCCAGTGACGGCTTGCCTCATATAACAAAATGACCAAATGACGATGGGTCTTTCATACTCCACAAAAAGTCTCATAACACCTGTGTGAATAATTTGACTTTTCCAAACTGAAAAATTGCCCGCAGACCTTGCAAATATTTTGACTTCACAGACCGACATGTGACTTCTGCAAAAACCGGGACGTTTATGGTTATCAAACCATGTTTGGTTTGTGAACCGGCGCCCCTAATCTTTATAGGTCACAGATTGACCTCCACTGAAAACTGATTAGGCGTATAACTTTTTGCATTCGGATTCGCATTTGGGCTCGTTCTTTGTGTTGAACGTCACAAGGCACTTGCGGCAAAAGTACCCGCACTTAAATACGGATGTCAAGGATGTAATGACATTAAAATGGTTTTGCTTATCGTCGTGAAAATACTAATCAAGGTAGCCCTTAAAGTAATATTTGATAGGGATACGCCACTCATATAGGACATGCCTCCCCCGTCTTTCCCGGAATACTGTAATTTTGTATTCGGAGAGGTATGTTTGAAATTGTTTCAGCTCAGTGATTCCACCACCTTTCAAAAGATTCACAAGAGCATCACGGCATAAATCTTCAGCTTTTTATTTTTGAATAGGACGACCAATTTTGATTTGTTTAAAGATGTTCACATCCATGCATTCTGGCTCTCTTTTAACGTCACATATTGCTTTGGTGACAACCAATGCACAGGCAAGGCAGATTGTGTCGCCATGTTGAATCGTAATGATTCCTTTGTTATTATGGCTATATGTGCTAGTGGGAGCGAGTTTATAACATTTATGACTACCCTTCCCACGCACGGCTATTTATTAAGCTTGTTTGTGAATATTGGTCGGACTGATTAATCATTTTGAATATTTTTCCATTAAACTGAGCTCAGGTGCTTGGTTGCATTGGTGAGTTTCCCCTTGAAAGGCAAGGACTTGGTCCACAATGCCTTTATTGAGGAGGATATTTACAAGATGGGGCTATCCCTAGCCCAAGTCATTGGAATACTGCCCCCTTTTCTCATTCATTTATTGAAAGATATACTTTAAATACAGCTGAAGGAGGAGGCAAAGAACAGAGCACATTGGCACTGACAAAAGGAATGGACCTGTCGTAAGATACAACACCTAATTATAGATACAGTTGTTTGTATGCTCAGATTCAAGATAAGTGGATTCATTTGGACGTGGTTGTGGTATTTAAGCCTACGACTAGCAACGCCATCTATTAATATCCACAGCAGGATATATCGTCCAGCAGATAGTGGTATGGATATTCTGTTTGTTTCTTCCCTGAGTATAAGTTGTATCGTGTTAGTGAACTTATGTAGTACTTATTGTAAACAAAGGCTTAGCTATCCTTTGATATTAACATCCAAAATCATGTTTAAGCACAATTCGACCTACGCAGTTTTTCAACTTACACAGAAACTAATTACGTAATTCAAAGGACTAACTTTAGTACAATTCGGATATCACTATAACTTTAACTAAATATTGGCTTGAAACCGTATTCTTCATAGGATATATTTACTAATATAATTTTAATGATTATAAATGATTATTCGTTGAGTGCAATAACTTTTAATACTGTAAAAAATTACCAATTACAAAACATTAGGAAAACTGTTGTTTAGGAGCTCAAGATGAAAGCCCCATCTGATAGTATAAAAGGGAAAAAATGTTTGTTCCCTGGAAAAGCAAAGCAACAAAGCTAAGGAAATGGTAAAAGTGGGTAAAGGGTTAGATTGAGTGGGTTGAGGGAGGGGGAACGAAATCCTGCCCCAGTTAAAAGCAAACGCAATTACTGAAACTTCGTGTCTAGTAAATCACAATGTACAGTACTGAGAAGGGAGAGGAAGAGACCCACAGTGAACTCGGTGCTGAGAGTTGATGAGGAGGGGTCCTAAGTGTCTAGAAGGGAGGGGGGGGGGGTTACACCACGTA
>CABFOW010001092.1:67717-100733 GCA_902141385.1 Timema californicum | reverse complement strand
GGGGGGGGGGGGGGGGTTACACCACGTAATGTAGTCTGGAGAGTTCGTGGAGCTCAGCCCAGTTAAGATGCGGTGACATATACTAGATCTATATTTTAGCTTGTCTAGCTCTCTTCAGTAGATTCGCATAGACTGTGCACGGCGCAGTGACGGGAAGACACACAAAGATTTCGACACATGTGTCGTACACTTTAAACATGAAACGATATATACTTTAGTACACGTATATTGAAAATGTAGGATACTTTGAGTTTATTATTTGTTTATTCCACAGGAGGGTGGATAGTATTTGATATTATATATATTCCACAACTATTACCACTCTCAATTAAAGAGGGTTTGTTTCAGATTGAATACTCTAAAGGCCGCTACACACGTACAGGTATACCTGTTTCATTCGCTATACCTGCGTCGAAGCAAACTACGCAGGCGTACCGGAGCGTGTGTACCAAAGTGCGCAGGCAGCTCAATTCAGGACATCTGATTTCGAAACTTGCGAAATTACACGCTAGCAAGCAAACTCGCAAATCGCAGGCTGTACCAAAACAGAGCTCATTTTGAAAGGAGGTCTACTGTCGTGAGAGTCGGTATAGTGCTGTTTCGCTTGCGACCGAGTTTTCAATCTGACAACACTGTAAATCCATGACGTGCCAAAGGATTGAGGCGATAAGATGCCACAACACGCCATTATACAAGATACGTAACTGAAAGTAAACACTATTATTGTATTGAGTGCATCATGTAAAACGATTTGTTTCGTTTTATTAGGAAACCATCTTGCAGTTTTATGCATCTAAGGTTGTCGTCTCAAAATTTTCTCAGGTTATATGACTAGAAGTTAAACCGTACTTTCAATCAATATCCACTTTAGCACACTTGGTAGCGTGCTTCTCTGAAACTCAAGATATTCACGAGATTGATCCCACCCCAATTACAAGATTTTAATTTTTTGTCTGAATTTAAATCACTTGTTATTAATTACAATTCAATAATATATTATTTTATTTTCGCCGCTATTTTTAAAACATAAATATGTGCTAAAGGTTTTTACTACGCAAATAATAATTATCTTACATAGACTTATTTTTAAATGTGTACGTTTATGTCATAAAACCCATTAATTTTATTTTTAAATAATTACCTACATACAAAGTTTTAAAATTAATGTACCTTGTTTAATTTACTTCCTTGTTAAATTATTTTTAAGGAATATTATGGTACTCTACGTAGGCTCAAATAACTTGTATACTTTTATAAAAAATATTTAAAACAAATTACATGTTTACTAATAACATCATTTAAAATTAAAGTTTAAAGTCGGATAAATTTTAAAAAAAGTTGAGAGGACAGGATTTTATTATGAGAACGTCAGTCTATAGATTCATTTAAATTGACGATTAACTAAATTTGAGAAATTTAAAGCATATCATTTTATTTTCACCCAAACAAATATTTTTATTGAAGGATTACATATAAGTTTACAAAGCAATCATATTTTTTTCTTCTTTAAACCTATTTTGTACAATGGTAGGTTTATTTCGACAAAATCCCTCTCAGAAAGCTGCAACCGGAGAGGGGGATGGCATCCATTTTGTTATTTTATGCTCTACTCGACAGACAAGGCCTATCTCGCACGGTGTGAGGATGGCGATTAGAATCTACTCGCTATATGATCGCGTGGCGCCAGTTTTCGCAGCGCATAAGTTTCAAATTTAGGGGTTTGCTAGAGTGTGTTTGAGATGAGAGAAATACGCTAGCGAATCGAAAGTCACACGTTTCAAAATTAGGAGTCCAGTTGTCGCTGCTGCCATCGCCCAATCCTTCTCTAATTAGATAAGTTTCATTATTTATTTATAAACTTATATCTGTACACAAACACAGCAGAATGTCGCAGTAGCCACAGATAATGCATAGAAGAAGAGTCTATAGAAATTAGAGAGGTGAACAATGTCCGTAGAAAAATTAAATTAAGAGACTGCCATGACAAACACAAAAAAGAAGCTGCTTCTTATTGGTGGAAAAACTAAAAGATATCGACCCCGCTGCCAACAAAGAAAGCGTTGTAAAGAAAATCAACAATAAACTGTGACCTAAAGAAGAAAAATGGTATCGTGTGTATGCACTAGCACATCCGGTATAACTGTACAGATATACCTGTACGTGTGTAGTGGCCTTTAGGGATAGTGAGTGATCCCTATATAGTCTTCTATAATACTATTGGTAATCAAGCATGACAGTTTTTTTTTTAGATATTATTCGAGTTACCTTAAGTCTATTTATACCGGTAGTATGAATAATCTAATATTACTATTACTATGTGTTTTGTCTCATGACTAGTTCATTATTTTTGTCAATGAACTTTTAGCACTAATTCACCCTGTAATCTGCCTCCTCCTCCAGCTCTCCGAATTTTCTTCTTTCCTTCAAGTCATTTAATATTTGAATCCTCTTTCCCTCAACCTGTCCTTCTATAACAACATGTAGAAGACAGGTTCTGCCTAAGGATGTGTCAGTTCCATTTTGCTTTGCACAGAAGAATCACATCCCAAATGCTTCTCTTCTCACTCACTCTTCTTAGGACTTAACCNCTCTTTTTTGGGCGTACACCCACCCCCCCCCCCCCCTAACTGTCCACCTGGTTTTCTCAAGTCTTCTCCAGCACCGCATTCCAAAACTCTCTAAGTATATCTTTTTCCGTCTTCCTAAGAGTCCAAGTTACTGCTCTTACATATAGGTGTATACACATTTATTTCTCTAAGTAATTATTTGATTTTTGTGAAGTTATTAAAAAATTTAAAAAAAATTTTTATAACTGTTATACATTAAGCATATATCTTCACTAAATATATTTTTACACATTATATAATCTACTTGCTTTCTTCACTTGCTTGCTATAAGTATCAAATTTACGCAGGTGATTTCCGACACTACCACGGGAATAAAGAAGTTAACGCTGACTAGAATGCAATTTCTGCTTGTTTTCAACCCAACCCCACTAAAGTACAAATGTCAGGACAGCATCTATAAACACTTTGACAAACTGAAGTGGTTACGACCAAATGAATGATGTACACTTCAATCACTCAGTTTTCTACACAAAATATGACAGCAATACTTAGTATTGAATTTTAATCTACATACAAATTTAACATCGGCTCAATAAACATGCTATAAAACTCAATCATTATAAGAGCTCCAATTCCCATGTCTGAAAATTTATACCGTTCAATCACAGTTGCAGTAACATGGGCAGGAAATGCGTTACTCCCCACAATATGAAACTTAACTGGGCCTGCTTCATTCAAAAATTCACTCAAAACAACATTTCAAATATAATTCTTCCTTATTATAAATTAAATTAGGACATAACTGTCTATATTTATGTGTTGGGATGGATGTATGAAAGAAGGAATTAATGTATATTAACTAGCTATTAAATGTAGACTTTAGTCATTTATAATAATCACTATTTGTTATTATTTGTTGATTGTTTAGTTGTTACATTGTTTTGGAAGTGTAAAACAAAGAATAATAATCTTAAATTCGCCTAGTATAAAATATAAACACAATAAATAAATGTTTGCATAGGCCTAGTCATTACTTTATCATGTAATAACGTTATATATAAATAAATATATGTATATAAATGAATATCCATATATTTATATATAAATATAGGGATATATGTACATGCATATATAACTATATGTATATATATGTAAATGCATATAAATATACACATATTATGTATATATATATACATGTAGACATATACATGTTATATATACACAAGTATGTATATATATATATGACATATATATGCTATATATACACAAGTATGTATATGATATATATTATGTACAGGGTCAGGCAGTCCAACGGCAATATTCCAGGATGGTCTGGTAGGCTGGGTGGGGGTTGTGAGAGTGGTGGACTTAACCTTGAGCGTCTAGACACCCGGAATTTAGTAGCCATGGAGCGTTGGTCAAGTGGGCTGGGGGATAGTTTCGTTGGCGCTCAACGCGCCTTTCGGCGAGATTTTTGTCCACCCCCACGCGCTCCCATACCTTCTGCAAAAGCTATCGGCCTGTGGGCGAGAAATTTCGAAGCCACTGCTAACACGATCCAGAAAAGAGGTGGTAGTGAAAAACACAGTTGGACCCCTGGGAATATTGATTGTGTGCGTGTAGCTTTAGCAAGAAGTCCGCGAAAATCGGCTGGATGACACAGCATGAATCTTGGTCTCAGTAATCGAACCGTGTGAAGGATTCTGAAGAATGACCTCCACTATCATCCATACATGATTCAAGTAGTGCAAGACCTCAAACCTCAAGATTACAATAGCAGAGTATACTTTTGTCAACAGTTGTTAAATCTCATTGAACAAAGTGAAGAGAGAGTTCACAACTTATGGATGAGTGACGAAGCCCATTTTCACCTTAGTGGCTTCGTCAACAAGCAGAATTTTCGGTACTGGGCTCAAAATAACCCACACAATCTCCACGAAAAACCCCACCATTGAGAAAAGGAGACGGTTTGGTACGCAGTATCATCTCGTAGAATAATCGGCCCTTATTATTTTGAAAATGAACACATGATGACGGTGAACTCCGATATTTAAGCTGAAATGTTGGTTGCATTTTCCCTGCCTGCACTTGATGACTATGACCCAGTTTAAAACACACTTTTCCAGAAAGTTGGAGCAACTTGCCATCCTGCCGGAGTTTCAATGCATTTGCTGAGGCTCTCATTTCCTGGTCGTCTCTTCAGCAAGTTCGGCGATTTCCCGTGGCCTGCCCGTTCATCAGACTTGACGGCTCCTGACTATTTTCTCTGGGGATAGCTTAAATCCCGTGTTCTTAAGGAAAACCCACCAAGGACCAGAGATGATTTGAAGGAGTGAATTCGGCATGAGGTCAACAACATTCTGTTGGAAATGCTATTCAACGTCATGAGCCGCTTCGCTCTCAGACCTCGACAATGTGTGCAAAACCAAGGACGCGTTCTTTCTGACACCATCTTCAGAAAATGAACATTTTCTGGGTGCACTAGTAATTTCAAGTCATGTACATTATATTTATGTAAAAAAAAATTAATTGTTTTCATTGTATGCGATTTTTCTAAATCTTGCCGTTTGACTTCCTCACCCTGTACATATGTATGTATATCGTCTACATATACATATGTATGTATATAATATACGCCACCTAATTATCCTTGGTGAAATGCACGGTCATAGCCCTGGGTTAATTGTGTGTTTCTTCTTCCACAGTAAATAACTAACGGCTGGGGGCTGGTTGTTGTGTCTGTTCTAGATTTAACTTAGTTAATAAGTCGTGTGCTGATGTAATCAGTCGGATCAGAAAGTGTACGTTAAATACCTCAAATAAATTAAATGAAAAATATAAACTCTTGCTTGGGTAATACTCACTCCAAAACCAAATATATATTTAAAATATACTATCTCCTAAAGTAGAACTAGATTCATTAAACTCTGATATAAATAATTCAAAATAAATATATTTATTACATTTCATTTTAATGAAAGAGGTTGTTAATATTTTATCGTGATTGGCTAATTATATTAATTCAACCTGTCTTCCCGATATATTCACTATTTCAGTTCCAACCAAACGTGGAAACGTTGATACTTGACATATGATGGTATAACCGGTGTACGAACTCGGAACTAGCCCTGGTAGAGTCGTTAGAGCCAGAGAACATGCCAGCCCGTCGCCCAGTTTATAAACAACATGCTCTCGGTCGTGTTATGGACCCAAATTACATCTTGTGCAACATTCACGACCCGTCTGTGATGGACGGCTCAGAAATGACCTCTCGGATCAATTCCCTTTGGAGGATGTTAAAATACTCTGCCAGGTCCACCGTTCACTTAGGTATTCTCTAAGAGGGTTTAATGCAAGTAACGAGGGAGAGCACCTTACAACGGTACATTAAAGACAACAAAATTAAACTTCCATTAATAAATAAGAGTGTAGCTAGAATGGCTGACAGCAAGAATATTATTGTGTATTATAACCAAGAAGCCTGGGTTTGGATCCCAAATTGTGTGTACTAGAGGTTTAATTTTGTATCGAATCCTGGTGTATCATATTTCAAAACCACTAAAAAAACTTAAAAAAAACACTCATTTTGAAGCCTTAGACAATATAATTCATTGCTAGTGGCTACATTCAATATTTAAAACAGGCTTGGTGTTATAAAAGTGTTCACTAAGTTGATAAACAATTTAACGTAATAATTGAGACATATGAATATTGTGATTGACACTTAAATCCTCAAATTCTTAAAATCCTTAGAGATATTTGAGATTCTAGTTGAGAGTCAAATCCTTAAAAATAATTATCAAATTTTCAAGTGAAATTTACTTTAGAGCTCTAACACTGTTTGTTGGTTGCTTAAAACAAATTATAATTATAAGATGAACTTAACAACCAGGTCACAGTCCAGTAGTTTAACACTCAACCTAATATGTAAATATTATAATGAATGGATTATAAGGCGGAATGTTAACATTTAGTTAGCATTTGTATTTATTTTTTTTATTCTAGTACATCTGTATTTTCTCTTTGTTCATAATTATTTCAATATTCGAATAAGAGATTCGAGATTCGAAGATAAATTGGAGATATGGATTCAAGATTCGGATTCGTAAAATACTCCCCCAATCCCCCCATGAAAATAATGACTGAACCTGTGAACTAATTCATCCACAAGAGTTCTCAGTCACTTAGTATGATGCACTCACCTAATTCTAGATAGATTCAAGCTTAGCACGCAAAGTCAAGTAGTGGTAAATGGCTTCCCAAAAACCGCAGGAAAATGACAAAATATACCTCACTGTTTGCGATCCTATCCATGAGTCTACTAAAAAGTAGAGCCCTTCACATGTAACACTAAACTGGTGTTGGAGCCCATTGTATTATAGGTCCAAGTACAAAATGTAGAGCTCTATGGACTCCTTTATTCAACCAGGGCACTGGGCTACAGGGATTGTGAGGCTCCTAGTAATATTTTCAAAAGTAAAACAAAGTTAGAGAATACAATATTCATGTATACAGAACAGTGTTTCTTTTTGTCACGGTGTGTCTTCTACGAAAAAATAAACAGTATATTAATTTCACCACTATTAAAATATGTAATTTATAGTACCTATACTTTGATTCAGCGTTCACTCATTAAATAACTTTTCACTTAATCTTTGAAGGCCCTCCAGCTGGTGGAGGACTCTTACTGAAGCCCCTAAAGTCCATGCGGTATCTAATACATAATTTGATATGGATTCTGATACAGTTCATTTTGCTGATCTTATAGCCGTTGTTTACAACTGCTGGAGAGGAAGATAAGATGGCTTAATGATACATTATCTTGCACACCATAATGTTCTTTCCTAGCACGACATATTTTATTCGGTCATTTGGTATTGGGTCATATCGGGAGTAGATTAACTCATCTATTAAAACCTCTTAGAGGGACATATGTAATTATCTCCCATTAAAATAATGTCAGTTTAATATTCAATCAGGAATGTATCTGAATAAGCCCTCCTCTTGGGTTAGTTTGCAAAAGCAATGGCGAACTCTTACAGACGTGTAGAGCAAATACGAGTGTTTACATTATATATGAAACCAGGTAGATAGCAGTGTGTTTCATCACCTAAGGATTGAGATTTATCTTCTGAGAAAGCCTCCTATTCGGGCTTTGTCCAAGGAGGAAGGATATCTTGAATAAAGCAATATTTTTTAGGTTTAAGATACGTGTGAAAAGTGAATAGCCAGAATAGTGGATAGTTAAAGAAGACAAAGAGGAATGGCTTGTGCAGTAACTCTCTCTAGGACAAGTATGCAAGTGAATCTTTTCACAAACGACGTATCCATAGGAAGAGCGCCAAGTATTCTGAACTTTCTTCGGGTGTTTATAACTAGTTTTTCTAGTCGTTTCATTGGATAGGCTGTTCGCGCTTATACCTTCCTTCTCGTTCGGAGTTAGTTTGTAGTATTAATTTTGGTTCCTAGTGAGATAGTTTTCTTTTATAGAAATTGTCACCTAGAAACTCACACCTTGCGTTATATCAACAGTCCTCCCACAAAGGACTGACAATAAATGGGTTTTTCTCTGAAACCATACATCTTATGAGACTGCTACTTTTCAACTAAGATACAGAACCCGAATAGCAAATGGAATCTACACAGACTGGCGTAAGGCCTGCATGATCTTAAGCTCATTTGACAATGAAGGATGTCTGAGTCTAATATGGTCTAAGACATATTGGCGGTAAAACTAACATGAGGGGGGAGGGGGAGGTTGGAATTAGCGTGGAGGAGGGTAGTCAACCATGGATAGCGCTTATCTTTATTTGTAAGTACAGTAAACTCTCGATTATCCACGGGTGGACTATCCGCTTTGCGGCATCGCCAACAGCAGGGGATCCGTTTTTGAAAAACGCCTCGTTGATGGAGATCACAGAACTGCCGATTGTTGTACTCAGTAAATCCCTAGGGATGAGATAATGGTCAGAGAGACAAAAAGTGTATGCAAGGGGGGCTGCACTTGAATGGACTAATAACCTGCTTAATAATCTGGAACAGGAAGATGACAAGCTCCTATCTGACAAGCTGATGTTACTGAAAATACGTAGTGGGATAAGGAAACAGGAAGCAGCGGCAATGAAGCAAGGGATTTGCCCATTTTGAGTATACTGTACATTGATTTAAAGTTTCTTTTTTTACTATCTTAGTGCTTGTAATATAATGAATGATGTTTTCACAAACGCAATCATGATAGGTGAGTAGTGAGTACTAGTTTGAATTGAATGTGCTACATACAATCTCTTGTTTTACTAAATAGGTTTACTATCCGTGGCACCTATCCCCTCCATCTCCACGGATAATCAGGATTTAACTGTACTACCAAACATAAACTGAATATGTTACCCCTTATTGTTTTATTTACAAGCACTTAACAATGTTTTACTTTAATATTTCAGAAAGTGAACCGCCAATCCATGACTCAATTTGACTTGTGAGCTTAGAAATTCAAGCGAGTTTTATTTTTGCAAACTTTCACTTGATTTACTACATTTAGAGTGGGAAGACAGAAAAGTAATGTTCTATTTTTGACATGCGTCACTGACAGAGATAACTTGGATTTGCCGTGTTTGTCTTGAGTTTAAATTCAGGATGAGTTTATTTGGGAATATTTTTCTACGAACGTGGTTTTCCATATTCTCTGGGTCTAGAGTGTTACATTTATTTAAAAATAAATTACCTTCATATGTTAAGTCACTTGTTTATGGTAGATATATGAAAACAAATGTCACATAACTTACATTTTGTGTTTGGAGTTTGTCAGTGTAGTGGTGGTACCTATAAAAATTAGCAAGCAAATAAAAACTACATAATAAAATTTAAAACAATTTTTTTAAAGTGTTTCGTATTCTGTAAAAGTACTTTTAAATATTTAATGGATTTACTTTATGGTTAATTGGACACATATATTCATATAATCATGAAGGAAGTTATAATATTTTAATAAACGATAGGTTAAAATATTGGAACATATTATGATACCATCAAAAGCGTCCCTTTTGCAATTTGTATTGAAACACAAAACTAATAGAATATTTCTCAAGCTCAAAGTAACCTAAGGACAGAAAAAAAGCAGAAACTAAATTATGTTTCTTGTTAATGATATCATGTAGCATTGCCACTCATTCCTCTAAATAAAAAACTGACGTGATAAAAAAACAGATTTATTAAAGGAAAGTGTCACTAGACAATGTCATCTTACCTGTTTATTCTTGGGATATTGTCTTTTTAGTTGTCTCTACGATCGGTACAGTCAAAACAAGAAACTTCACTAAATGTATATTTCAAATCTATACTTGTTATGATCAATTTGTTATCATTAAATTATTAACAAATAGAGTTATGTTAAAAAACATTTAATTCAAAATAATGACATTATGTTCTACAAAAAAAGATAATATTAAATGATAAACTTTTATAAACAACATTACTTACGTCGTATTAAAAACTTTCTAATTTTATCATAATTAAACTGCTTATAATTTTGAATAATGATTTGCTTCACACATTTAAAATATGTAGCTATGTACATATAATATGCATGTCTAGCTAGACTAAATTTAAGCCCCACACATTAGCTATTTTACCTTAACAATGAGAACGGATACGCGTAAAATAGCAAGTTGGACAATTTTTAACTCGGGTACTGTAATGATTTAAAATCATTGAATAATTATGTATAACTTATAATTATACACTGGTTAAAATTGTGCGATATATTTTTAATTGACATAATTATGACTTTAAAGATACGACGAAGTTAGGAAGATTTTGCCATAATCTTAGGAAAACATAAGTGTATAATGAATGGAACAAGCTACCATTTAGCAAATAATAAAAAACTTAAAAAATATTCCAACTACTTGGGTTGAGAGAAATCCCATTAATAATGTGTATTAAATGTACCACGTATCACTTCTTCAGAATTTTTACATTTACTTAGCAGTGATTTCGTTATAAAATAATTCAAGTCTTTTGTATACAAATACATTCAAGCAATCTCCGTTTTACCCCTAAAGACACACACTACACCATGGTGGAACCAAACATGGTAAGCTAGCTAGCTACCTTTCAAGTTAAATGGAAGGGACATATTTGAAGTTAAAAAAGACATATATAAGCATTTATTTTTCCAGTTACATGTATGTCAAATCAATGAAAACACTACATTTTTACAAATTTAGAGAGTACATAATATTTTTCTCAAAATATCAATGGATATTTTTGGGAGTTTTTTGGACTTACATTATCTAAAAATCAAAAGATATAGAATTTTGGTCAAACATCAAACCTATTACTATGAGGTTGGGAAGTGGTTTTCTTGGATTAATTTATGTATTTTTGTGTTTTCAGGATGGATAACTGCCATCGGTGTCTCGTAATATACGAGAAGCATCCAAACGTATTGCAGTACAAAGAAAGTAAGTTCAGCATCTATTTATTTCTAATGTTATATATAAAGACCAATTATATCATATTTCGTTCGAATTCAATTTTTTAATTACTAATTTGATACACTTTAAAGATGATTTTGGTTGAAAGTTTATTGTATATTTATTTTATTAAATTATGTTAGACTATATTATATATCAAAGTTTATAGGATAGTAGATTAAAATTTAGATTGTGTTCAGTGGATTAATTTAAATGTAAGCATTTTTTTTTTTTTCTTGCTATCTTACAGGTAAAGAAAGTATTTTGATCGTCAAAAATGTTGAACTCGAGATTTTGATGAACTTCGATGTTTCATGATCCACCGAATCCGATAAAGTGGTTTTTACAATGCTGTCTGTCTGCCTGTCCATCTGTCTGTCAGTCTGTGCCTCGGACTAGATCCTAAACTATTTTACCGGTTGGGCTAAAGCTTTGTATCTAGGGTTTTCATAGTTTTGCCCTGGGGGATTTTTGTAATTGGATATCCAGCCCTAAAATTAGGAGTGGTTCCACTAAGGGCGGAAAGAGAAAATATCGACTTTATCAAAATTGGCTCTAACGATTGGGATTAAATTTAATTTTTAAGCTTTGATCAATATTACAAACCAAATGGCCACTCTTAATTTTTTAACAAAATGACTTTAAGGGTTCCGATCTGATGCGTAAATTCTAATTTTAAATTTTATATCCCTAAGACTTTGAGATATGATATTATTTATCATAGCATACATGTAGATCTATTTATAATAAACATCTTTTAATTGAAATATATTTTATATAACCAATAGTTTTCAAGCTATATAAGAACATATATCTTTTTTAACTTTTCCAACGCTGAAGGTAAATTATTACGACCGTCAAAAAAAATCTAACCCGAGATGTTGATGTATGTCGACGTTTTATGACCCCCCGAACCCTAAAAAGGGATTTTTGCAATGCCGCCTCTCTGTGTGTCTGTCTAACCCTAAAATTAAGAGCAGTTTACTAAAGGATGAAAAGAGAAAAATCTATTTTTTCAAAATCGGGTTTACGATTTTGATTAAAGTTCATATCTAGGTGTTGATTAAAATTATAAACATAATTATACCATGAAAATGACTTTTAGGGTACTTTACAACAGCAGAAATTTTCATATCTTCGCAACTATTTGAGATACCAAACAACTTATGATTGTAAAATTGTAGTACTATTAAATTAAAGATTTGTAATTCGAAATATATTTTTATAAAACCTATAGTTCCTGATATATTGGTGAATATATTAATACAATTTTGTAAGCTTTAGTTTTACAAAGATCTTACCTAAGTTTAACGCAATAGTTCTCTAATGCCATGGAGTAAGCAAATAAGTATCTCA
The DNA here is from genome assembly GCA_902141385.1 of Timema californicum. Classification (NCBI taxonomy): domain Eukaryota; kingdom Metazoa; phylum Arthropoda; class Insecta; order Phasmatodea; family Timematidae; genus Timema; species Timema californicum. The sequence goes on along the minus strand of CABFOW010001092.1, from coordinate 88,336 downwards.
CAAAGTTGAGGTTCTTTTTCATTTAACCTCTTAGGAGAAATGTTTGTACATCAATGATCTATTTCTATTATTTTAGAGTCAGTATTTACCTATTGTATTGGTCCAAATTTATAATTGAGGAATTTAATGGCAATGCGATAACTATTAGATGTACAACCTCTAATAAAACGTCGAAAATGTTAACCGGGAGTCGAAATTATATTACAAAGTTTTTACCCTTGTAGACCCAATACCGATCTTTTTTATTGGTCCAAATATAAAATTTGGACTTTAATTATTTAAAAATAAAATTATAAAATTTAATTCAAAAAATGTCTGACGTAAATATAATGCAATTTTTTATCGGGCCTGCTAGTGTATCTGGTTTCGTTTCACATACATTACGAGTTTTGATTAAATATTTCCATACAAGAATGGAGGGAGAATGTCCGTGCGGAGTTCCGTACCGTTTATTTTCATTACTACTCCAAACCACTTATTTTAAAGCAATAATCTAGTGATAAGTTTAAGTGACAACTATCCTTGTCTTCTTGCACCTAAACGCTTTGGTGACCGCGTGGTCTATCACACTTCTCTCTCAGTAGACTAGACCCCCGATGACGGGAAGATCGAGGTTCGAATCTCGGTTGTGTGAACTGAGGGTGGTTTTTAAAAACTGATTTTTTCACTCTCCTTCCAAGCAAATTAGGGTACACATCTTATTAATACGACCTATGTAGGTCCCTGAAACATGAAACTATTCCCCTAATCATTACACTAGCGTACAACCCGAAAGGGTAGTAAAACGCGGTGCTGAAACAAACCCTGGAAACATCTATATAACCTGATTTTCAAATTATTTAATTGAAAATTGATTTTAAGCCGATGCAACAACTTACGATAAGTAAACATAGGATAAATACATTTTTAAATTGCTTTGAATTGGGGTTAAGGAAATAATACTATACTTATATGTTTTGTTGCTATTTTATGTTTTACTTTTTCACACATATACGATGTATTGCTAACGTACCGTGATGCAATAATAATAATCTTAGTTGTATTTATTTAATTTGGGTATTATACGTGTCACTATGGGGATGTACTCTGGGAGAAAAAAAAGGTGGGGTAGGAATTTCTCCCCTGACATAAATTTGCCCCCTGAACCTCCAGAAATAACTGTTTCCCTTTAATTTGTTTCATCCCCCCTCTGTATTTTCAGAAATAATCAAATATGTATTTCTATATAAAAATAAATAAAATAATAATATGAACTGTATAAAGTTTATTTTAAAGCAATAATTGGTGATAATTTTATTTAGTTTTAAGATAACTTTTTTTTAGTTTACACGGTTCACTTTTAGTAGTCTTAATTTTAATGCTTTCATGATTTGATACTTTTCCACCCTCCATAATAAAAAGGAAGATATAGTTAATATTTGTGTCTCAAACATTTTTATCTTCTATTAAAAAGTACAATTATTGAAGTGTATTCCTATTTGTTGTTTAAAACCTTCTACTCTGTGTCCTGTATTAAGTATAAGTTTCCAATATTCCGGTTGAACAGTAAGATGAATAACACCCTCAAAAGGTTTAACAAAGCTGTTATTTTGTATTGTTTATGAAATAATTTGATTAAAAGCATCAAATTTCAAAAAATCTGATTCGAAATAGAAACCTTAATTTTTATTTGAAAAAATACAAATTGACTTTGAGGCATTAATTTGTCAACTAAAACATTATTTGTGGGAGGCTATATAAACCCCCAATTATCATTTTAAAACCAACTTCAAAATACCTTATAAACGTATTAAATTGTCAAACAATTACCGCCAAGCTCGGATCTACCATTCATTGATTTATTTGCCAACTGCCTCCCCTCCTTTCCTCCTTTTACCAATCTATAAAAAAAGGTGCAACCACCCATCTGGGTTATCTGCATACAACTTTGAACTGCGGTAGGTATAAGGATGAGGATAAGGAATATAGAGGAGTGGTACCCGCATTTGCGTTGAGAAAGTGTGGGAAACCATTTAAAAAAATACCTAGATCCAAACCTAGAACCTGTCGTCACCGGACTGAGGAAAGTATAATATCATAGTTAAGTTCGATCAGTTAAATTTAACAAAGAGGTAATTTGAGTTTTGGGGTCTCACAACGGTTGGTGCGTGAACTAAGGTGACTCATCTGATTTTATTTACTGGTATTGGGGAGCTGTGGGTTCGAATCATGACAGGATGCACTGAGGGTGATTTTTCTAAATGTTTTTCATACTAATGTGAGTATGTTTACTCTAAATGTGAACTCCTTCCCTTCCACTATGTAGGTGTGAATACCCGTATTGTAAAAATAATATTATTATAATATTTAGCACCGCGTATTACTACCCGTTCGGGCTATACGCTACCCGTATTGTAAAAATATACTATTATTATTATTAGCACCGCGTCTTACTACCCGTTTGGGCTATACGCACTTACGCTAATGTGTAATGGTAGGGTGATTGTGAGATGAAATGAAGGACCTACAGTTTAACGTGGAATCCGAACCACGGTGGAGGCCTGGCACTCCCCACATTTACAAGATGTCTTGTCAGAGGTGAAGTAAGGGTTTGGTAATCAGATAAATCTGTGCCGGGACTGAGGATTGAACCCCGGCCGCCAGCACAGAAGTCTGACACCTTACCCCTAGACCGCCAGGTCACCTATAAAAATATAGTTGATGTTCTTTACATTGGAAACAAGCAAGGGTAACCATATTGGTTCTACGTACCTTGATGTCAGCTTTGGACGAGCTGTTAAGCTTTTTAAATTTTTAATCACACAAGGTTGAGTCGAGCAAAGTCCTCTTTGCTCGAGTCCTCTTTGCTTGGTAAACCTCTCTAATCTTATGAGCTGTAGGTGAAAGGATCAGTAGATCCTTAGGGCGAGGAAAATGTTTAGCAAAGTTTGTATAAACTTGTAGCTTAGTCAACAAGGGGCCTTGACTGGGGCGAGGATGCTTCAGTCGTCATCCGATGATCTCTGACAAACTTTAAATTCAAATCCCGGTGAGATCTAATATATATATATATATATATATATATAATAACGTGAAACCCTGTGAAGCACAAGTAGTTGTACAGCTCATTACAAGAATTCCTAGGATCATTAAGCAACAATAAATAATCACAATAGTAAATCTTATTAATCAGACGAAAATAGCCTTCATTAATATGTTAAACTTTGTCGGTGACCTGGTGGTCTAGGGGTAAGGTGTCAGACTTCTATGCTGGCGGCCGGGGTTCAATCCTCGGTCCCTGCAAAGATTTATCTGATTACCAAATCCTTCCTTCACCTCTGACAAGACATCTTGTGAATGTGAGGAATGCCAGGCCTCCACCGTGGTTCGGATTCCACGTTAAACTGTAGGTCCTCCATTTAATCTCACAATCACCCTACCATTACACATTAGCGTAAGTGCGTATAACCCGGACGGGTAGTAAGACGCTGTGCTAATAATAATAATAATAATAATAATAATAATATGTTCAAATCGCAAGGTTTGTAGAAATGCGTAGAAACCGTTCAACATGTTTGTAAGACCTTATTCGAGATACCTTAAGCACTTTTTTAAGACATTGGAAAGCCGGGCACATTAACATCCATACATTCCCCTATTCACGTGAACTATATTCTATAGATAGAATATTCGCGAAGCTTCTAAGTTAAGAGCGTTCACCATAAAAGTCCCAACTCGGCTCCCGGTTCGCATCTGCGTTTGTGTGCGCGCGTCAAGTATGGGGGTTAAAGGGTAAAGAAAAGACCTAGAATATGCCATAAACATATGCAGTGCATTCGTATTTTAATGATTACTCGAAACGTTCCAGGGTGACAATAAGGGACAAACGGACAAAGTTTCTTGTTAATAACTTCATTATGTTCTTATTATGACAGAATCAAGATTTGTGCACAGTGCTTACTCATCTGTGAAGCCATTATTAAATGTCCAAAAACGGCCTTTTCAATGCAGTTTTTATTCAAATATCATTTAATATTTCAACAATGTTCAGTTTTAGTAGCTTTTATTAACTTTTTATCTTCATTGACGTCCAATCATAAATTATCCACGTGCAATAGTGTTCGTGTAAATTTACGATTTCTGGCCGATTGTATCACAGAATTGATTGTTATGTGATGCACGCTCTTGATATTTTAAACTTGTTGATGTACGATACTTAACCTTATCTTAGAAGGTGCTATAAAAAAATATCTACAATATTAGTTGTTGTAATTATCTACTAATATTTTTATACTTTCTTAAATGGTTAGAATTTTTTTTTGACTAAAACACCCTTTCAAAAGTTTCTTAATATAAACCGATTTAGAATTGATTGTCCATAGAAATTAAAAAAATATTCATAAAAAAAAGTTTAAATGGTAAGTTGTTTGTGCCTATATCGTTTGAAATGTTTTTATTTTAGATACTTAAAAACTAGTCTTACCATATTATATGTCATATAGGCCTACTAATCAGTGATCACGTGCTTTTAACGAATTATCCTCGAAATATATTAAATTTAGGTCGTAGATAAATATATTATCTATCTGCAGGCGTAGGAGCTTAAAACCAAGGGCGGATTGTGTGCACTAGCATTATTTCAAATAAATGATATATCAGTGCACTTTTCTTGCCCTTATCCGTGCTAATGGGGGTTCACTTTCTCTAACTACCCTCATCAGTCATAGCCCACATATGTGACATTTTGATAAAACTTATAAACTCAAATATGAAAAATATTTAAGTCATTTACACAATCTAGGAATACATAGACTTCTGGTTAAAATTGCATGTTTTTTGTTTTTAGATATACATTATTTTATTTTAAAATACCAGTATTTTCCCCCCTTGTGATTCAGAATGGGTTAGGTAGGTTTTAACTTAACATTCAAAGACATAAACATATTACGTATTATAGCAAATCCATTTGCCTGAGCCGTATGTAATATTCATACAAAGTAACATGATATAGGGCAATGCACCATGAACATTAATATTTACCCAGCAAGAATGTACAGGATCACATTGTAAATTCTGAAGTTATGCCCTTGGAGAATACTTGAAGAGGCTTTCCTATTCTTCTTCGCCTCCCTTTACCCCCCTAACCCCTTTTTCTTTGCCTGTTCCTTTTCTGTTTTGCTTACGAAGAAATAAACAACGAACAGCACTCGAAATATTTTATTCAAAAGTTTTCCATCCCCATTCCTTTTGTGACAATAAAGAAGTGCTTTAAGTCGTTGTCTCGATACACGTAATGCACCTAATGCACGGCTATTTGGGAACCCGCGGGCCGGAAAAACAACCTCTTCCCCGCTCTCAAAGCAAACAATGACCGGCAGGAAACTCATATAACCGTCTAACGTGAATCACGAGACGTGTTTCTCCAATCAATCATGACATAAACACGAGGAACAGGACAGTAATTGACCACCATCTTTGAACTTCACTTATTAAAAATGCGCACATTTTATTTATGATCCCTATAAACTCTCCTCTGACTGAACAGTGGACTGACACTAAGGCACATACGTAGAAGTTCTTATGTATACTATGGTTGTTTATATGATGGTAAGCTTGTTTATTTCCGTGTAACATTAGAGTAATTTATATAAAAGTGGAGCTGTTTATGTAACATTAGAATTATTTACCATTAGCAAAAAGGTGTTTTTTTAATAGTACAGTAGGTTGGTTTATGTAACATTAGGTTTTCTTATATAACAGTATTGATTCATGTAAAGGTAGGGTAATTTATATAACATTAGGGTTGTGTATCTAAAAGTATGGTTGTATGTATATAATAAATAGTACGGAGCTCTGCACGGACTTTCTCGCTCTATTGTTTAAATATGAAAATATTTTTTCAAAATTCGTGAAATATGGGAATCAAAATAATATACACTAGCAAACTCAAGAATAAATTGCACTATTCTTATATAAAACATTTTTTGGGTTGCGGTTTTAAATTTTATAATTTCATTTTTAAAGTATTAATGTCCTCATTTGTATGTTTGGATGGATAATAAAGATAAATATTGGGTCCACAAGGGTTAACACTTCGTATTAAAATTTCGACTTCCGGTTATAATTTAAAACATTTTACTAGATGTTGCACATCTTAATATCATCGCATTGGTATTAAATTTCTAGTTTATAAATTTTGACCAATATAAAATGTAAATATTGACTATTGAGTCTAAAATGGAGATAGATCATTATTGTACAAACATTTATACTAAGTGATTTAAGGGGAAATAACATACACTTTTTGAGAGACTTACTTATATTTAATTACTCTATGGCATTGGATAATTATTGCGTTGAAACTTAAGTAGTATCTCTTTAAAACAAAAGCTCGCAAAATTAATTTAATATATTTGCCAATATCTCAGAAACTGTTGGTTTTATAAAAATATATTCCATATATAAGTCTTTTATTTTTAATAGTACTACAATTTTGCAATGATAAGTTATTTAGTATCTCAAATATTTGTGGAGATACGTACATTTCAGTTTCAGTAAAGTACCCTAAAAGTAGTTTTCACGGGAAAATGAAAATAGTCATTTTATTTATAACATTAATCAATGCCCAGATACGAAATTTAATCAAAATCGTTAGAGCCGATTTTGAGAATATCTATTTTTTCTCTTTTCGCCTTTAACTAAACTACTCTTAATTCTATGTTTAAACAGACACAAACAGACGTCATTGCAAATACCACTTTTTAGGGTTTAGGGAGTCTTGAGATGTCGACATCCATTAACATTTCTTGTTAGATTTTCTTTTGCGGTCGCAATACGTGTACCTTTTGTTTTCAATATGTTAAAAAATATATAAATTTACGTATAGCTTGAAAGTTTTTGGTTTTATAAAAATATGCTCCTTATATAATATCTGTATTATAAATATATCTACATATTTGTAATGAAAAGTAATTTCATTTCTCAAATAGTTTCGGATATATGATACAAAATGAGAATTTACGCATCAAACCGGAGCCCTTAAAGTCATTTTGCCGAAATATTGAGAGTATCCATTTTGTTTGGAATATTTATAAATGTTAATAAATGAAATTAAATCAAAATCGTTATAGCCGATTTTGAGAAAATCGACTTTTTATCTTTTTTTCCCTTCAGTAAACTACCCTTAATTTTAGTGTTAGATATCAAATTACAAAAATCCCTCAGGACAACAGCATGAAAACCCTAGATATCAAGCTTTAGCCCAATCGGTATAATAGCTTAGGCTCTAGTCGGAGGTACAGACAGACGGAAATTCAAAAACCACTTTTTCGGATTCGGGGGGTGGGGGGTCATGAAACGTCGAGATTCATCAAAATCTCGAGTTCGATTTTTTTGGCGATCACAATACTTTCTCTACCTGTAAGATAGGGAGAGATTATAAAGGGTTATTTCTGTAACAGTAGGAGTGCTTATATATAACTATATTGGTTTATGTAATAGCATGTTTGTTTCTATATAATAGTGTTTCCTTGCAACCACTTAGTTTTGATTTTCAAAATAATGTTTTGTGACCCACTTCGGTGACTGCATTGTCTATGGAACTAACTACTCTCGCAGTAGACTACTGCTGATGATGGGGGAATCGAGGTTCAAATCTCGGTCGGGTGTACTGAGAGTGGTTTTTCCAAACTGGTTTTTCACTCCGCCTCCACGCAAATGTGGGTCCACCTACTATAAATATAGCCTTCCTCATTCTTAAAGTCATTAGAGTAAGTAATACGTGTGCGTTTAACCCAAACGAGTAGTAAGATTCGGTGCTAAAAGAAAAATATATGTTTTGTGTACCCCATCTATTTTTTCACTCCCATACACCTACTCTTTCTTACAAAATCTCTCTTTTTCTTAATATCTCTCTATCACACGCTTTCATTCTCACATATTCTTTCACACACACTCTCTAAAACACAAACTCTCCCACTCTCCCACATACTATCTTTAACACACACTATCCTTTTAGTTCTTTTTTCTCCCACTCTCTCACATACTTTCTCTCCCACACGCTCTCACAAACACACTCTATCATACACACACTATTTCACACGTATTTTATTTCACACATAATATCTTCCATACATTCTCTTTCAAACTCCCTCCTTCAAATACACACTCTCTCTTTCTCACACACACTCTCTTACACAATCTCTGACACTGTATATCACACACTCACTCACACAATCACACAGTCACACACACTACCCTCTGACCACTCACCAACTAATCTCACATTTTCTCAATTTCCCACTTTCTTTCTCTATTATCTTATATATCCTCACTGCAACGATCCACTAGTAAACTTTATCCTTTGTAAATATAGCTTTATAAAGATGTTTTTAAAACCTCCTTAGCATATCATCCTTTAAAATAACATAAAATAGGATTATTCATGTATTACGAAGTATAATTTTAGCTAAACTCGGCCCTAAATCGTTATTTTAAAAGTTCTCGTCCCCGAACATAATTACAAAATGTTATTTTCAAATCCTAATGAGGGCAGGTAACTTGTTGCATATTAATTTGTAGATAAAGAGGGGGTCCATTATACGCGCATTTAAAGGGCTCAGCCTACCTTTCTTTTAGTAGGTTTAACGCACAAAGTCCCCTAGCAGTCTTTATGCAGGCCGTATTTGAGGTCCCACTGGGAGCAAAGAGGAAGGAGCCATTCTACTCCCTCTTACCAACTTAGGCAGATAGCATCATGGAGAAAGCAGAGGGTCTTTCGCTAAGCTACTCTAACGACCCACCACCCACCCCTCAAACACCCCCTCTATATCTCTTCCTCTCTGGGAGGATGAATTCTCCTGACGCTCTCCATTATTCAATTGTTTTGTATCTAGCCAAGGGGATTATTAACGAGTGCTAATTAGTGCCTCTGTCTACGTCACATTTAATAATTAACCGCCAAACCCAAAACATGAACACGCGTGTATAAATATAGGCCAGCAACTCTGTATGTAAAGCTTAAACACATGCACGCACATTGTTTATCGATTTTAGCCCGCAGGAAAACCTTTTTAGTTCGTTATCTTTCAGTATATCTGTTATGTTTGAAACTCGTTTAAGTTTTATTCACCGTGAAAGAAAAAAATACTTATATTCATATTCCAGAGATTACTAAACATGATATTGGTTGATTTTTAACTCGCTCCCAACAGAAATATACCAATAATTTAACATTTTAAACTGAATGCTTTGTCTTGCACTTGCAAGTAGAATTTACAGTAATTTATTTTGTTGTGATAGTGATTATTTAAACTTAACAGATATAGCTATTTATTTAAAAAATTGTTTTAAATTTGATTCAAAGATATGATTTTATATAAATATTCACACATACCGATTTAGTTATAATATAAGAACATTGCGTATTATAACAATTGTGCTAACTTGCAGACTGAACTAACAGATTTGTTATGACCATTTCACACTCAGTTTAACAATACATAATGGTTCTCTTTTCTAAAGCGGTAGTAAAATGAAATAATAAATATCATTTAATTGTAAATAAGTGCTATACCTAACTATAGATATGATGCCAGAATCAAATAAAATTTAGTTTTAAAACGGTAATAAGTACATGGTTTTCGAACCCGATAGCTTTGATTTTGTGTCCCAAAAAGTTACCTCTCAGCTATCAGGCATTGTCTTGTGTCTAAGCTAATTTTTATTTATTTGTTTATTACTATATACCCTCATCGATGGGCACGTGGATAGTTTCAGGATAGTTTTAATCTTACTTACCGGTAACGGGGAGGTAGTGTTTCGAATCCTGGTCTTGGTGTTTTGAATATGTAATACCTAAATGATTTACAAATCTCCCTCCATGCACACTTGGGTACATTTCCTCAAAGTGATACCTCCCGCGTCCGTCATGCCTCGGCGCAGTTCCCGAGGCTACTTAGACACGGGGAAATAAGTAACCATTACAGCATAGAGATTATTAGATGATTAATTCAAAGTATAGGGATTATAATGGTAGTTAAGGTGGAAGTGAACGTGCATTAGCATAGAGATTATAGCGGCACAAGACCTACAAGTCAGCTTGAGAGAAAACCAAATAATTTAACACTCAATAAACAAAACACTCTCTAGGAATTGTAAGTCTTGGATGAACTGGACTAGCTTATAAATATATACAAAATTATTTATATAATGGCTTCTGGGATCAAACCAGGATCCTTCCACCCCTGTATTCAGGATTTACACAGGCTTTGTTTGGATTGGAGGGCAAGTTTAAATATTTCAATGATTGGCCTGCTGCCTTTCTGAATCCAATTTAATAACAGGTTCTATTAAGCTTATCCAAATTACAAGAGTTTGCTACCTGCGAGTTAATCTTTATTCATCTAAGAACAGTTGGCATTATAATGACAACAGTTCGTTACCTGCAAGTTAATCTTTATGCATCTAAGAACTGTTGACATTAGAATGACAACAGTTCGTTACCTGCAAGTTAATCTTTATGCATCTAAGAACTGTTGACATTAGAATGACAACAGTTCGCTACCTGCAAGTTAATCTTTATGCATCTAAGAATTGTTGGCATTAGAATGACAACAGTTCGTTACCTGCAAGTTAATCTTTATGCATCTAAGAACTGTTGACATTAGAATTACAACAGTTCGCTACCTGCAAGTTAATCTTTATGCATCTAAGAATTGTTGACATTAGAATGACAACAGTTTGCTACCTGCAAGTTAATCTTTATGCATCTAAGAATTGTTGACATTAGAATGACAACAGTTCGTTTACCTGCAAGTTAATCTTTATGCATCTAAGAACTGTTGACATTAGAATGACAACAGTTCGTTACCTGCAAGTTAATCTTTATTCATCTAAGAACAGTTGGCATTAGAATGACAACCGTTCGCTACCTGCAAGTTAATCTTTATTCATCTAAAAACTGTTGACGTTCGGAGGATCTAAATCGTTCTCCTGCAAGCAGCACATGGCTCCATAAAGAAACCCAAGTAGCCAGAGGTAGTTCATCTAAACAATAGTTCCATTAGTCCTAAAAGCATGTAAGCCCCGAAGCAGTCCAAAGATCCATCCACTTCTCAGTCGTAAGTATGTACATCTGACCTGGAATCAAAGTGATCCTAATGTGTGTACTGCGTTGTCATCTTTGTTTTTAAATCTAGTCAGGCGTCTCCTGCCGGAGATTTCAAACAACGTTTTAAGATCAAAGAAACGCATGTTGGGTGGGGAGAAGGAAGGGGTTGGGAGTAGGGGGAGTAACGTCCGAGGCGTCCATTCTGGAGCACGCGACGCCAAACCGCGCTTTTGGACCGGGCTCAACACCAACAGATGCTGAGTGAATGGGACCATTGATGAGATATGTCTGCATCCTGTCGGGAACTCCTGCTGCCGATGTTTTTGCTGTTGATGATAAACAAACATTAAGCTTCTTTCTTTCACTCTCTCTTTGTCCTTCCGGTCAGTAATGAGGCGCTCTCTTTCAAGCCGTGTTAAAAATACGTGACACTTTCTTTGACGTCTGTGACACGAAACAGTTACTTGATCTTCCGGGAGTGTAGTAGTTCGGAAAGCTGTTTACACGTGAGGGATATGATCTGTTGAGCCAAAACTGTGATACGCTAAAAATACTAGTCTGTATTAAAAAAAATTGTTCTAAAAACATCATCAGTAGGTCAGTTTTATTTATTATTCATATTTTATTATATTTTAATCCATATCACGTTTAAATAAAACTATTATCAAATATTTAGAAATATTTGAGAATATAGATTTTTTTTTAAATGAATGCTTTAATAATTCTAGAGATATTTTTCTTAAATATATAACAATTATTATAAACTAAGAAATAATTTATAATCTGGTTATAGATATTTCAAGGATATTGATAATAGAGTAAATCCTCTATATTCTCGATTTATTTTGGGAGGATTCATCCAAATTAATTAAGCAAAATATAACCCAAAATACGAAAAAAACTTAGAACACTAATAAATGGATAATTCACTGGTATGGGTGGTGTTGGGGAAAGTAAATAAAACATATAATCGAAGAGCCTTTATTTAAATAGTATAAAAATACCAAACATTTATTCATCTAGAGAAGACTCAGAATTTGAACTTGTTTTTAAACGTAATAATGAAGTTTTGAATAAACTTTCAAGTTGCAGTTGTTGCTTTTTAGATGTTAATAATAATCCTGGATTGATACAATTTTATTTTTTAGCATGGCATTTTCAAAATTCACAACATAGTAATTTTTGAAGTCGACAAGGATGGACATTAGCTTGAACATATTTCTTTAACACTCATAGTGATACACAGAGCGGGGGTCCTAATTGCTTGGACAGGATTATATGTTGTAGTGTTCCACTTTCATTGATATAGTCTATGGTGTACAACTTTTCATTGCATTTTAACATACTCACCCACACATGGCCCTAGAGATAAACAAACACACTTAATGTTAAATTACAGACGGGATGATGAGGAACACAAGTGATAACATTTAAGGTTTTTCAAATAGTGCTAGTTGTGGTTCGAACCATAATAAGCCACAATTTTCAGATGATGATCCAAGTAACTGAGCAAACAAATTTTCAGCAATACTTATCATATTTTCATCTAGTTGATTAATCACCAAATAAAACATAGTATTTCCTGATGAGCAGCCATCTTTAAGTGCCACTGTGATTTGTCCCAATTTCGCTAGATGAATCACAACCTTATAAGTTATCTACAGCAGATTGAATTCTAATTAGTATATCATTAATGTTTTCTAACATATTATGTTGATTCATGGGCTTGACATGTATGCTTTACTATGGATTCACACTTTCGCAGAAAAACTAGCGCAGAACAGAAACTTAGTCACATGACGAGCTCCAAGCCAAATCACAAGATTTTCACCTTGTCGGTGCCAGCTGTCTGCTAAAGTTCAACTCATCTCTACTTTTCTGCTCTATCTGAGATGTTCGACATGGAAGAACCAATCAAACCTCAACCTTAATCATCTCAAATCAGTGTTCATGTGCATTTGACAACGCATGCGCTGTAGAGCTAACAGCAAGCATACAGCTTCTTTGGCCGTTGTGAGGAGATTTGAAATAACCCGTTAGTGTAAAGAGAGTGTATCAATGTATTGGATTGTGCCACGACACAACGCTATAATTTGAAAACATCCATCAGAGAATGATCTACAGTATATGTGTATCTACTAGATAATAAAATATTATGTTAATTAGCTGTTTCAATTTAGCGTTGTAATGCATCATGGGTCAACATAGAGCGTGTGAATTGCTGCACTACTCGATCAGATTCTGCTCTCTATTTTCGGTGAACGTGTGAATCAAGCTTTAGACTATGCGACCAATATGGGTCTAATGTGCCATCGTTAAATCCTACCGTTATTTCAATAAGCACGTGTGCATCGCATATTGGTCTCGATAAATGTCCCAACGGACAGTGAAGTACTGTTTATCAGTTCGTGTGATCTGCTGGCCCAAACACGACGTGCCGTTTAACTGCAAGTAGAGATCATCCTGGATTAATAAAGATACAAGCACAGTGATGTTCTAAGGTGTATACAGAAACAATGGGACCAATGCTGGAGAATAAGTTTGATGAACTGGAGCTGGTTTCTTAGATTCTGATCTTACTGCATATATACTTCTTTAGTTTATAAGAATTATTTGTTCAGGGTCTTCAAATAACAAATGTAAGCCTATATGCACACACATACATTGATAGTCATACATACACCAATCCTGTTGGGCTATCGGTTGTAAACAGTGCAAGAATAATCGAATAATATAAAGTTATTAATAGGGCACGCTTTTAGGCTAATAATTTTTTTCTTATTAATAGGGCGAAAAAAATATTAAAATAATCCACACCATATCTATATTGACTCAAGAAGCAACTTTTAAGTGATAAACATATATTGATAAAGCCCTCCTCGAAAAATACGAGGAGGGACCTTAGTCAAAACCAAATGATTATTGAGAAATAGAAACATATTATATTATATTATACTACTATAAAGCCACATGGCTGAATCACTCACTGACATTAATGCTTACCCACTTCCAAATGAACTAGAAACTTGAAATTTGTCAAATTTATAGCGTCTAGCCTGTAACTGACGGGAAAATTCCAAAAAGTTAAAAAAATTAATTTTCAACCCCCGAAAAAAAATTCAAAAAAGTGGAGCAACTTTTAAAGTCGGTGTGGACCTTTCTTTGTAGGTCTCTTGTGACTAAACGGTAAGACCTATCAAAAACCGGCTCCGGAATTACATTAGTTTACATCCACTTGCAAAGAAAACACACCGAGCAAAGCGAGTACACTATTATGAAACTAAACAAAGTTTCACTCTAGTAAGGAGAAAGGGAGAACTGGCTGGGTAGGGGGATGGGGGGGGAGGAGGGAAAGGTATACCTAAAGTATAAATAAATAAGACTAAAATTAATATTCATAGCCGTGAAAGTGCGGTACTCATTTTCTCTCGTTGCTAGCATGGGTACAGATCCTCACAATCTAATTTAATTAAAATTGTAGTAGTCTCTAGGATTGTCGTGATAACTAAAATAAGTAACCCTATATTATCCAGAAATCTTTATTACCTGTACACCAATATTGGATTATTAAGAATGTTCGGGGTTTGTTCTTGCAATTTTTTTAGACTATCGTCGACCGCAACTACAAAATACGTTTACAAATTTAAGTGAAAGGATGGAGTGATGATGTCAATAAACTAAACAAATAGATATATGTAGAAGCAGATAAAACATTTAACTTTCGTAGATCATCTATGACTTTTATTATAACAACCCAAGTGGATATAAATAACCTATTTAGGGTTTGGAAAACCTTATGATCAGAACAACGATAGTATAAATATCAACATAAATAAAACCATTTATATTAGTATTTTAATAATTTATTTTTATTTTCTCATTGTTTTAGCTTTTAACCATTAAAAACAGGAAAAGAGTGGACATGGATTATACTGGATGTACTCGTAAGTTAACAGTAATTTATTCGTTCCAAAGGAAAAGTGAAAAAAGTTTTAATAATATCAGTAGGTGAAAGAAAAACGTTACCCAAAACACACCTCACTATTACTTCTAAAATCATATTAAATTGTAGTTAATTATATTCGAGCAGAGCTAATTATTATTTCCAGCCCACGTGTATCACGATGTGTTCTAGAATATAACCCAACATAGAACTATGCAGGGTTACTTTTAATCCAGTTTGAGTGTATAAACATGTATAACTGTAAAAAATATTAATGTAACTTTGATCACATATTTTATATATTGTCATCGTAGTGTCATATGTAGACATCAATATTTTGATGATCTTTAAGAAAATACGGTTTAACACGCACTACTAACGACCTTTTACCAAATTTAGAAATGTGGTTATTGAAAATACACCAGTATTGTAGTAAAGATTGGGTGTATAAACCACAGTAATATCCCAAATACTGAAAAATATATTCAACCTATCCCTTAACTGCACCCGGATAATTCTCAAACCTCAAGTTTCCCGTTAATGCTGATCTTAATCATTTACAAGTCTTATACCCTTGAACTCTCGGACACATTTGCAGATGAGATCTAGAATATTGATTCAAATACCGCGTCCTCATTTCTGGGGCTCTGTTGTCATTTCCTACACTTGCGTGCGTTATATAGTCCACATAAGTTCATATTCGTACTTTTCTATGTCAAAAATACTATGAAAGAACTATATTGTGAACAATATATGTATTTAGAGTATTATGGAACTAGACAAGAACTTTTCTGAATGAAACATAGAGAACTACATTGTAAATTCATATTTGGTGCATTCCATGTTTATTTAACTCTAACATTATTAGTCGGTCAAGATTGCTAACTACTCACCTAAACCTGCAGTTAACAATAAACTCTAAGTACAGTCTCTTACAGCTAATTCGTTAAGAGGCTTTACTCGCAAGCCAGAGAACATTGTAGGTCAAATGATGTGTAGTTGCAATGTATTTTTACTCATATGGTTGTTTCATAAGAGAATTAAATCCAAACAGGTGTTGTTTAAGAAGTGAAATCAATTCTAAAAATAAACTTTATTCGGTATCCTATCTATTATATAATTAGAAAGTTTTGTTTACAATGAGCACTACTTAGATTCACTAACAAACTAAATATGGCGCTCTTGCTAGAGACAAACAGAATGCCAACTACACTATCAACTACTCTTCAGCTTACCGAGAACGCCCTCCATAGTGTTTAAAGTGGTGCTTGATAGATGGCATAGCAAGTCATTAGTCAAAGTGCTACGCAACCTCGTATCTACGATTCTTCATAGCTCTAGTCCTTGTAAGTCGAGGGCCTACTGTATATAACTATAGAAGTGTTCATGTTTCTTCTCAAATGAAGTTGCATGTGGTATGACTCCAGGTTTTTTAGCGAGTGTGTGAAGGATGAAGTAGGGTGGAGGTATGTGACAGCGGAAGAAATTAAGGGGATCTTGTACGTGGTCGTCAAGGGGTCTCCTCACATAGTAGCGCTAGCTTGGAGATATGCCAGAAAGGTCCCCTCCAGGTTTGGTTTCCAAGTTCACACCCCGACGCCAGCCGATATTTCATTTGTCTAACCAAGGTTCTTGGCTGCAAGTTTTTTTTAACTAACCTCATGGTGTTAATCATACATAGTGCCGGTTAGACTTAATGTGTTATAATTAGAGAAATAATATCACTTTTTATCGATAGTTGGAAAATTGTAATTTAAAAAAATAGAAATAACGTCTTGTTTCTAAGTTAATTGAACGTTAGTATAGCTTGTGTTAGAAATAATATAGGGTTTTCTCTCTAGTAGTAGCTTATTCTAATTAGTTGGAGAATTAGTACTGCGTTAAATGAATAATAACAGCTTATTATAATCACTGTAATAAATTTTATGGCATTTTTTTGGGCAATATTTAATTTGAGAGATTGCCAGTTGTATTCTAGCTAGTTATAATACACTAAAATTAATTTATGAAACCCTACAAGTCATTGGCTAATGACAGGTAACGATAACTTTTTTAAATTAACAACATATATTCTGACTATTTTTAAACCAATTATAATTTACCAGCCAATAGCCCTTGCTTCCTTTGGGCTTCGTATCTTTTGTCCATTTTTGAGTCAATGAGGCCTTACTTTTTTTCTTTGTTTTTGTAATACGAGTGTACTGGTAGAAATTATTTTTATTGTTATTGAATGTCTTAGCGTTACCCGAGAGACACTGTGAGGGTGTGACCATACGTATCTCTGTTAAGTCCTGGTTGGGGAATTTTCCTAAGTAGGCCCCCTTTCTAACTGCCATTTGATCGTGGAGTTTTTATTGGAAAACCCACTTTCTTACTGCCCTGTAAAAATCTGGTCAGAGAATTTTTTGGTTAGCAGACACCAACCCTTACTGCCTCGTCATATTCCTTATGTGTGTGTCTATTTTGAAAGTACTTTCTTGTCTACAATGATATCCATCCTTCTCTCAGGCGCCAAAACCACCAGGCTGCTCAGTGTGGTCTCCTTTAAGCATGCTATATAGATATGGCCATGGAAGAAACAGTATTCCTTTAAACCACCCCCCACTTCCTTCAAGGACTGAGCCTTAGTTTTGTTAATAATTATTGCTAAGCAGACTTTCAGGGGAAATGGGATTCTCTTACACTTGAAGGGAAAATATGAAGTATTGAGGGGAATGCGAGGTATGAATGCTGTTTCCCTATAACCATACCCTGTGAAGAAGGTAGTCTTTATGACGTCACATTGGAGGGCCTTCACTTGCAGCCTGGTTCCATTGTACAACTCCGGGTATTCAAATTGTTCAACAGCATGACAGGTGCTATGACCTTTAAGGGGAGTGTGTTATTAGGGAGTTCAGGGGGGGTTGAGGGTGTGCAAAACTTTACCGAGTGTTGGACAGTATCCCTCATTTCCACGACTGAGTCCACTGACTAGTAGGTTATTTCTTCTGAGACAAAAGTTCTGAGGAAAAGGTTGTTGATCTCCTGATTCTTGTCGTTTTTAGGAGTTAAAATAGCCCTCTTCTTTAGTCATAACATAGGAAAATAGGTTTACCTCCTGGGTTCTTTATGTTGGAATAAGTGATTGAAATCAAATTGTTCATATCCTTCGCTAATCGATACAATCTAGAGGGAAGTTTTATCTTTCCCTTTTCCTCCTCCTTCTTGCTATCTCATAGTTCTAACAGACAGTCCACGAACTCCCCAACAGTGCTATCTCCTCTCGGGGGAGCTCTCATATTTCTATCTAGTGACAGATTTTGAATTTTCGACCATAGGTACGATGATTCAAGCTGGCCTTGACTCCACAAGCTCGGATACTGCTGGCAAGGTCTGTATGTAGTTCCCCATCGGCCTGTGTTTGCTGCGAATGTCCTTCAGAATTAAGGTTTAGCCTTTAGAGCCTATTTTCCCTTATAGGACATAGTACACACACCCTATACGATGCGTCTGCATTTTCGAAGCACCTGGACTATATTATTGTTTTTTGAAATGTTACATAAGGGTGTTTCTGGATTATTAAGGTTGAAAGGGAGATAAAAGGCAGAGTGGGTGGGCACTGCTCCCTCAACCTACAAAAACATTGCAGCAACACACAGGAGTATCATAAGCACTGTCGACCTCAATTTTAGTTAGCTCCGAATGAGTCGAACCACACTTGCTTTGGATCCACGTCAAGCTTACATATTTACCCCACTATTATTGGAACCAAAGTATTTAAAAGCTGTTGGTTAACTGAAGAACACAGACTAATTGATCTTGGCTATGGTTGAGGCAAACATGAACAAAATATTTAGTTAGAATACGTTTGATACTTCGGAACACATCCAAGGCATTGCTGTATTTTCACAACCAGTATAACATAATTTTGTATAGGTTTTATTCATTATTTTAATAATTTGACACAAAATGTAAATCAGCCTAAATTCTCTTGAAACAGTTTCTTACTACCCATCTGAGCTATCCATACATACACACTAATGATATAGGGAAGATGAGTGTATTATTTAAAGGGAATGTACCAGTATTTGCGAGTATGGAGAGTAGATAACTACTTATGAAAACAATCGTGAGAACATCTGACCGGAATTTTAATTAACCCTTATCTCCTCATTACCGGTAGTCAAGTCTATGCAAGATTAACACCTTATACCTTGTGGCCACTGAAGCTGGTGAATTTATTGTTTACTTTACAGACCAATATGGCATATAAACTTGCTTCACTCTAAATAATCTCCATATCTGTGAAATATAAGGCCTTGATTTCAATAATTATAAGATTTAAAGCCATACCGAGAGTCAAACCCGCTATCTTAAGTTATGTGGAAATACTCGCTACTCTCTAAGCTAAGGATCCTGAACATCTCTATTAAAGTACCTTAATAAACAACAATGCCCGCGCATGAGTAGTAGTTGTAGCACATGACTTCACACGACAGATAAGTGAAGTGCATTTCCTTGCTTCAAGAGGTATATCCAACAAATGAATGCCTTTTTTTTTTTTGTCTCGGTATACATTTTGTTAAAAGTGTTGCGTGGGAGAGTTACACAGGGAAGTCCTTTTGCGCCAGAAGTGGGCTTGCTTCTTCTAGTTGCTCAAGTTGTTACAAGATGCTCTCTTACAGGTTTACTTTTTTTTACTTCTACTATTCTATCCTTTCTCTCATAGTTCACACACTCTGTTCTTTTACAATCGAAGAGGCAAAAAAATAAAAGTAACGGTGGAGATAGACGAAACGTAAGAGAAGAAGAACTAAAAATAAAAAAAATAAAAGTTGGTTAAAGATGAGACAAGAAAAGTGGGACAAAAAGAAGGTAAATGTGGCGCATTGTTCTCATTCTGACAGAGACATACACGGAAGGTTGTGTGCTTTATTTTAAACTGCGAAGAACAAGTGAGGAATGGATGGGACAGAAGCGGATGTGCAAGAGTAGGCGGAGAGAGATGGATGAGGGACGTACAGGGAATAAAGGAAAACTAAATAGGTTAAAAAAAATTGAAGTTTATTTGTGTGTGTGTCTGTGTGTGTGTGTGTGTATCACGTCGCGTACATAAGTAAATGTATTTGAGTAAACGCAAGCTTGATTCCCGGAACGCTAGAATACAAACGAGCTGTTTGTTTTGGACATTGTCTTGTTCTATTTCTTGTTCACCCTGACTCATGACAGACGAGCTATGGAGACAATCTGTTGTTACTTACCTGATACACCAGTAGCTCATCTATTAAGGGTACTTTCTAACCTGGTTACCGACCGATTAATCTAAGAGTATAAATATAAACAGTATAATATAATAATATTTAGCACCACGTCTTACTACCCGTTCGGGCTATACGCTTTAAGTACTAATTACTCTAATGGATTAGGAATTAGGAAGGTTGAATTAAAGGAAGTGAACCCGCATTTGCGTGGGGGGAGAGTGGAAAACCATTTAGGAAAAACCACCCTCAGTTCACCCGACCGAGATTAGATCCTCGATCTCCCCGTCCTCAGCAGTCGAGCTCAACACGACAAGCGCGTTAGCCAACTACGCCACCGAGGCGGGTTA